>JAMKPZ010003740.1:0-32637 GCA_024699675.1 Amphibolis antarctica | reverse complement strand
ATTGCCTTTACCTGTTGACTAAAAATTCAACAGGTAAGCATTGGGGGCCATGCTGAACCAGCATTGGATGGTAATTTGGGTGAATGCTGGTTTGTGATGTTTCTCCTCCTTTTTATCTTGTGTAGATCTAAATCCTGGGCTCTGGTATCAGGAAAAGGTAATTTATTAGTAATGGTGGATTACATATTTATAAGTATGGAATCAAACATTGACACATCAATAAAATTTCTCTAATATGTTTCAATTTTTTGAATTGTCGAAACAACATTAAAATTAATGTTGACATGATAATTTGTTAGCAAAAGTTGATTGTCTTTGCAATATTTCCACTGACTTGGCTTTAACCTTACGAAAATTTATCAAAATATGTTTTTTTTAACTTACCGAAGTCTGATGTGAAAGTGAAGTTGAATTCCTTGTTTATCGTGATACTTAAAATTGCTATAATATATGGGTTTCCATTAACCAATGTTGCCACTGGACCAATGAAAACTTAACACATATTTCACTTTACGGTTCTCAATTAATGACGAACTTTCTCTGTTGCTTCAAATTTGTGTTCTATTGTCATAATATTGATTGTATTTGTACAATTGGGTATATTCTTATAATATATCTACATGATATTGTGCATTTCAGATGCCATGATTTCAGCAAATCTGGATTTGGCCCGAGGACTGTTCTTCTTTGTGACCAGGTATGTTGCTTTCTTGGTTTATTTTTATCATTTCCCGTGGTTATCACATGTTATATTATATCAAGTTACAATCTCTCTCTTTCATAAATCTTGACTATAATTGCATTTCCAGTGTGAGAAGGAGTTTCATATCGGATGTTTGAGGGAGTACAACATTGCTGATCTAAAGGTAGAGAAATTTTCCAAGAACCTTTTTTATTTGTATTCCGTTACTTTGGTTCTCTATTCTTTTGCACTGTTCTCTTTGGTTATCTCATCAACTAACAATAGAGGATTTATACCTCTCAATGCAATGGCAGGAATTACCACAGGGAAACTGGTTCTGTTGTTCTGATTGCCACAAAATTCACGACGCTTTGCAGACCCTTCTTTTATCTGGGTCACATAAGTTGCCTGATTTGCTTTTAGAAAATATTAAGAGGAAGCAAATTGAAAAAGGCTTGAGCAATGGAACTGAATTTGATATAAGATGGAGAATTCTTAATGGTAAAATGGCTACTTCTGACAGCAGATTGTTGCTATCAAAGGCGGTCTCCATATTTCATGTATGTAGTAAGTAATAATATTTTTTTTATTTACAGTTTTTAATGTTTTATTTGTTTCCTTTTTTTGAAAAATGCCCATAAAGGAACACGTTTAGTGATTTATCATAGATGTAAATTAATAAACTATATGCTATTGTATGAATTGTTTAATTTAAACATCAGTTGCCTTCCCAAATTCCGGTCAATAATATCTACAGAGTTTTACCACTTGATTCATCCGCTGAATTTCTTGGCAGCCTGCCACCCATGTGCCTGCCAGATCTGTGTGCCATTTAACATTTGTAAATCCTTCATTTAGTCCTTGGCATCCTTTGGATTTATTTGTGCAAATAATACAATAATACGGTTGGTCGTTAATTTTAGGGGAACTTTTGTATCCAAGTCTTTTGTCATAGAAAGAAATTTCTACCGATTCATAGCTACAATTATTTCTTTCTGATTGCAAATCTGATCATTCACGTGTTTCAAGCTTCAACTGAGGATCAAGATCTAAAGGTTTGATACCCATAAAAAAATACCGTACCATTGTGAACACGGCAAGGCATACGTCGCCCTTATTTTAATGCCTAAGAAGCATGGGGAGTGCCATGCCTGCATATGTCGTGGACATGGTTTCTACCTTTTTTACGTGGCCTAAAGTGTCCTTTTATCATGTGTCTGGACATACCATGGACACAGCAATATTCTATGATATGGCTGAAAATGTTTTCTTTTCCCTTTTTTCTGCATGTATAACTCTTTGTTAATCAAAAGCATAATTTCCCTAGAAACATTTTAACAGAAGTTGAGACTTTTTTCTTGTCTCCTCCCATTTAATATACAGAGTAAGAATTATTGTTTGTACACATAATTGATGCGCAATGTTAAATTGTAACCAAGACACGTGAATTTTTTATTTTTATGTCATCAATAAAGTGTAAGTTATTGATATTTGATCATCCTTCATCATAGTACAGCCCTTGCCTTGTTTTTTTTAGGAATTGCTGTCTGTTCCCATGCCCATATATGCTTTCATGATTCTGTGTTTTAGTTGCAATTGGTGGTTTGTGAAGTGCTGCACCAGCTAAATGCATCATCCTCAACAAATTATATTACCTTGTAAACAAATCAATGCTCCCCATTCATGCTTTTGTGTTTCAAATTGAATTTCTTTACTTTATTTTTTTGCGTAGTGAATTTCTTTTTACTTGACATTATTGTGAAACCAATCTAGTTTATTTTGACATGTAGCCCAATGGATAGCAATGCTCTCATGTTCTGTTTTTGAACAGCATCAACTCCAACACTTGTATTGTGGTCAATTTATTTCATTTACCCCTGTTGCAAACAGCCTTGAAGGTTACAATTTGAAATATATGTATCACACAACATAAATTAATGGCTGATTTTAGTCATCCTTTTTTTTTGAAATTTTTTTTTTGACATGACACGTTGAGAAAGATTTTCTTTTCACCTTATGTGCAAATGCGAACGCTCTTCATTTTCTTTTCACCTTATTTCTTTTTCACATTCCTAATAAGATTAGCAGTTACCGTATCTGATTTTTTGGAGGGGTTCTGCAGGAGAGCTTTGATCCCATAATTGATTTGTCAACCGGGCAAGATCTTATTCCTTCCATGGTTTATGGGTAAGGAAATGCACCTTTCTTTTTATCTTACATGTTGAAAATAATCCTTATATGTCATCAATATGGTGCATTGGTTTCCCTTTATATTCTTTTGACTTGAATTTGTTGCAGGAGGGATATTAGGCATCAAGACTTTGGGGGGATGTACTGTGCTCTATTAACATTGAAGTAAGGGGTCCATGGACGCTTAGTTATTCAATTATTTCTCATTTGTAGAAAATTCTAAATTTCTTTATATTCTTCTAGCTCCACTGTTGTATCTGCCGGAATTCTTCGAGTGCTAGGATGTGAGACTGCGGAACTTCCACTAGTTGCAACAACTATGGAAAGCCAGGGCTATGTAAGTTTGATTACTTTGAATTCCCTTTTCCAGTGTTAAATGACATTCTTCACTCACTCAATGTTGTGAAGTTCCTTCTGATTTTGGTGTTTGATTTTCTTGTTTTCTTAAATTTGTGCTATCAGTGTTTTTTTATTTTCGTATTTCTTTATCCTAATTTTGTGCTACAGGGTTACTTCCAGTCGTTGTTCTCTTGCATTGAGACACTGCTGGAGTCTTTTAGTGTGAAACATCTTGTGCTTCCTGCCACTAAGGAAGCCGAAGCCATTTGGACAAAAAAATTTGGTTTTGAAGAAATAACCACGAAACAGGTGTGCAACTTGACAAATAAAATTGCCCTCTTGTAATGAAATTTTTTGACTTACAGATGTTGTACTGCAGTTGGAGGAATATACAAAGGGTTCACGCACAATGAACTTTCAAGGAACGCCAATGTTGCACAAACCACTTTCTGCATGCAAAGCAACCGGTGAAGGGGAACCCGTGTAACTTGTACAAATGTTGTTCGTCTCCACATTATTATTATCCATATGTGGATTGAAAGTGCGACATTTTGTCATACTTTGAAGTGATCCTAGTGAAAAGGACGACATGCAGGCCAGGCTTCACAACTCTCTAAGTAGCATCCGTGGATTTTGGGATCACTTTTTGTGTCAAAGGAAGCACCTAATGCCATGAAGAAATCACATCCAGAGCACGAGTCCATAGCGCTTCTTTCCATTCTTGCTGGAATTGTGTGAATAGACATGCGGATACATCTAACACTTCCTCTTTTGCAGCGTGTATTATTCACATGTTGACTGTAATGCCGCTATTTGTTTAGTGTCGTGAAATTTGTAAAGAATCTCAAATGTTTTCTAATAGAAAGTTTCTAATTTTACTATTGTAACAGGAAGAATATCTACATGAAGCGATTCTAATTCGGTGGTTTCATTTTCTTGTATGTGTATTGGCCTCCTTACTTGCCATTCTAAGATTTGTTTCCCATTGTTGATCTGCATGTATGCGTTAGGCATTCATTTCGACCTGTTTGTTTTTGGTTCGGCGAACGTGCATATACTTCCTTTTAAACCCCTTGGATTTCGAGGGAAATGTAGTGTAGATTATGCTTGATATATGGGGCTAATCTCTAATATATGCACATTACGCTTCTGGACCGTTGGGGTCGTGTGTTTATCATACGTCCGTGCATGTTCTGGAAGGTGAATCATGAAAAGATCATCGGCAGCATGACCTAACTTTGTGGTCGTGATGTGATGTTCGGATCACGCGACTACAGCTATTAAACTAATGAACTTATAATTGTATAAATAGGAATTTAGATTTCGTTTAGGAATGAGGTTTGTAGAGATTTTACTATATAAAGTATATATTTTAATGGTATAATGAGAATAGATTTTTTTATTGTATTTGTTTGAAGAGAAAATAGAAAGAAATTTGCTTATCCTAGGAATCACGTTAATCTAAAAAAAACATAAATTTGACTTATTTAATATATAAATTTTGTCAAACAAAATCTTAATTTTTGAAAGTGAAGAAATTCAATTGAAAATTAAAAGAGATTTGAAAAAAGAGAAGATTACAATCCTGAAAAAGAGATTTGAGAGATAGGAGAAGCAAAAAATAAACTCTATATTTTTTGTGGAAGGCTAGAAGCTACTTGTATTTTGGCATATTTGACTTTTTGTATGGCCTAATAGTTATTCTTTCAGTAAAATATATTATTCTTGTCCATTATAAATAGAAAATTACCCGTTCTTGGAGAAGAATGGTTTTTGAAAGAAAATCTTCAATGCGCAAATTATTATTGACTTTAACTCTTTGTAATTATTATAATTAAAATTAAAGTTGAAACTATGTTAACAAATGAGTCACTTAACTTTTATGATTGTCATATCATTAATCATACTCTTACTTAAATATATAATTTAGAACACCTACAATTATAATAAAAATGAATTTTTTTCAATAATAGTATTTTTATTTAAAAAAGAACAAATGTAATGTTATTTTTTAAAAACATTTCATTCCTAGAAGAATGTTTGTGATATTAGATTCAAAATTTTTTTCTTAAAGATGTTTGTAAGAAAGTTTATTTCAATATTTTAAGGTTACCAGTAGCACTTCCAATGAAAAATGTTGTTGTAAGCACTATTCTTTATTGTTAATTTTACATAATATGCTCGTAAAGTATCAATTATCATCGTTAATCTCACGTAGAATTTTTTATTTATAAATATGATAAACCAAACCAGAATATATTAAAATTAAATTTGATATACCATTTTAAACACTCATAACAAAAAATGTTAAATACCTACGACAAAAATGACCCTTTTTTTCTTATGATTTATTAACAAAAAGAACAAGGGTAGTATTTTTATGTTTTTAAAAAATAATTACTGTAAGAATGTTTGAGATATTATTAGATTCAAAAGAGCATGCAAAGATGTTTTCAAGAAATTTCTTGAAAACAACTCCATATTTATTTAATTATTTTTTTTAAAATTAAACTTTTAAAGTTCCGTAGTAAAAAGCATTTGTATCACGCTATATGCATTTCAAAAAGCTCTCATTAGATATCCATAAAAACTACTGCAATAACAACACCTGGCCTGTTCCTACAATGGCAAAGGCTGGTGCCGACAAATTCAGCCACAATGACGAGATGTTGCTAAAATGTATATTTCCATAAAAAAGTCAATAAATTGTAATTATAAATATTTGAACAGTGTGTGTGTTCACAATATATGGTAGATTATATTGTAGATAGAAGTGTTGAAAATACTTGTAATACTTATAAATAATATGTTTGATAACAATTATTAAAAAAGAGTGTAAACTAATCAGTATCACACACATCCTCATTTTTCCTACAAAGGGCCTCAATAAGTTCTTGTTATATTGTAGTGATAGTATATTTCAAATACTACAATGGCAAAAGAAGGTCATGCAGGTAATGGCTAGGACAAGTTAATAAATCTAATTAAGGGGATACTAGGATTAAAAGTAACCACACAAGAAACTGGATGAACAACCTAACTCAATGTTATAACTCCCCATATGCAGCTCAACTTCAAAGAGAACAAATAAAAAGCAAAAGAAGCATTTAAAATGCAAATCATGCTTAAGCAATATGATATCCAAGCATGGACAAAAGAAAATCATGCTACTTAAGAGAGAAAAAAGGTAACAATCCTCTTAAGAAGTTATGAGTGAGAAGCATTTTTTCCTTGCAAGATCCACAATTTAACTTTTCAATTTAAACTAGGTAGTATCTTAGTGATATGGAACAAAAACTCTAAACTAATAGTGAGCCTATGATGGCAAAAACATGCAACCAAATATCAGTGTGGTTTATCTTCTAATTCATTATGAGGGTTGAGGTCATGAGTTTGAACTTCAGATAAAAAACAACTATTATTGTCAAAATATCGTTCAGAGTCTCTAGTGTGCAGCAAAATGGCATGGTGACAGTAAACGTGAGCAACCATTCATTCAATTTCTATCTGTTGTGGTGCATCATCATCTAGTTTTGAATTTTCCACGTTTATTTGTTCTTCTGTAATCCCTGCTGCTTCAACTGTCTTTGTAATCCACTCTTTGAGGGGTTCTTCATTCAAATCAAGCCGCAACAGACCAGCAAACATGCCGCCCATGAAAGCAACAGGTTCCTGTGAAAATAAAAGAATAAGTGATTCCATAAGACAACAGAAATGAAAAATACAAAGCAACTGTAATGAAACAAAGTGAAGAAAAAACACCAAGGGTATGTTTGGGAGAGCATTTTTCTCCCTTTTCATAAATTTCTGTCATTATTAATATACAAATTTCTATATACAAACTCTCATATCATAATTTATTATGTATCTCACCATTGATTTACTGTACATTACTGTAGTGTATAATAAATATAGCTGAAAAACTCTATAACAAACACACCCAAAAAAAAGAAAAATGACTGAAATTTAAAAGAGAAATTTATGTGGCCATTGTGAACACTGTTAAATTACCATGCATGCAGAAGTAATAAATTGACGACAATGGATGTGCATGCTTGGTATATATATAAGGCATCTAATGTTTTGAAATCTACTTAGAAAAACAGGCCTCATATGTCACTGGAAGAAATTCTGTTTATTTGTGGCAAAAAAATCCAACAGTATCTTTGGAGTGGTTCTTAGAGGGCAGCCCAATTGCATCCAACTTGTGATTTTTGTCAGCTGGAAAGTCTGCTAGTCCTTAGAAAATGATGGCCTGTAGGCTATAAACAGTATGGGAAGGTGTGTGAAGAACGAAGAAATATCTTCAAGGCTGGCAAAGAACAAGGTTTCTTATTTCTGGCAGCAGATCTGTAGCCTGCAGCTTACTACCTTTCACTTCAATTTGCATTAGCAAATATGTTCAGGTAGGAGAATATTTTTCTAGTTGATTGGTTGTAAATGGATGTTCCATCCAGTGAGATGTTTGCATATCGCTCTCTTGCCAAGGACCTAAAAAGGAAGGTTCAACATCTGCTTTATTTTGAACATTGTAAACAACCATGGTCTTTTGTTTTCAGAAGGAATTTGAGGGACAATGAGATCTTGTAACTCTCATAACTGCTGAAAACTCAAAATTGTAGAGTTCAGACCAACCAACAAATGTGAGGATAAAATTCTTTGGGACCAGCCAGTTCTAGAATTTTTCTGAGGTTTGAACTCCACTGAATTGGCCACATGGAAGTTGTATAATCTGGTGTGGAAATGTAAGGTTCCTCTTAAAGTTCATGTTTTCATGCAGAGTTTGACTTTGATGCAAAAACAAGTGGTTTCCAAAGTTTGCATGTGCAAGTGGGCCAGAGATTTGGACAATTTGCTTTGTTTCCTGTCATAAAAAGAGATCATTGATCACTTTTTATTATTGAAACACTACTGATGAGAACAGAGGTGTGTTAGTGCCAAAGTTGTCCTGCATCTGAGTTCTTTGAAGAGCTTCACATCCATTGTTTCAAGTATAGTTAAATGGAAACTTACTGAAGCAAAACAGAGAGTCCGGTCGTCGGTCCATGAATTTCGCTGGAAAATATGATTGATGAGAAATGTTTCCTTGTTGTGGAAGTAGAACTGTGATTCTTGATGCATCATCTGGAAGGTGGATTGGTGCATAGTCTCTGGGAAAGGTTTTTTTTCTTGATTAGAATGTAATCCTCTGATATTTGTTCCTCGTTGACCTTTTGAGTCATTCATTTTCGTAACATGAACTATTTAATAGAGAAATTTTCGCAACTATTTAAGATTAGGGACAGAAAAGAAAAGAAAAACATAGGAATGAGAGATGTTGAAATTGGCAAAGAACATGGGAGAGAAAAAACTAGAGAAACATAAGGAAGAAAAAAAAATTTTAAAAAAAAAACATGTGGAAAAGTATATGTTATGCGATATAATTACTAGTATCTAAATATAAATACTATACTTTTCAAAAAAATATATAACTACTAGTATTTAATTGTTCATCAGACATTACAATCTAATCATTAAATTCAATTGCATTGCATAAAGGATGACGCCTAACTAAACATGGTCCTAAAGTACACATCTTTCTCCTACTAAAATCACCTGTCACCAATCAAATCAGATCAAAAAAAGGTACACATATCGACTGGACGAAAGAGAACAGAACAAGCATTCATATTTTTGAAGTTCTCCTTATGAACTTAAATTTTACCAAATATGATCAAAAAGTTTAAATTCACCGAACGATTCAAACTTCAGTTCACGCCTGGAAAGCCTCAAGTTCATAGAAGAGGAATGGGTTAGAACAGCGGGTACTAACAATTTAGACCTGAAATCAGAAAACGGGAAAAAAAAAAGAAAAAAAAGGAAAAGCCTTTGATGGTATCACTGCAAAACCATGTGCTGAGAAGAAGTGTTTAGTTTAACCTTTAGGGCTTCTTTAAGAAGAGGATCTTCCATGGGGTTGAAGATGGCGCCAACCTGAACACCCCTTTGCCGTCTCTTGTAACCAGGAGAAGGAAACGAGTGGGAGAGTTTCTTGCTCCACGACCCCTGCTTCCTCGCCGTGGAGGTGAACGGAGGAACGAGAGGGAGGAGGAGAGCGGAAGCCATTGGTACCTTCACCGGTCACTTCTCCTGCAAGCTCTGCTGCTCCGGTCCAGAAGAGAGAGAAAGGGAACTTGACTCTGCGTTTGTACGACATTTTTTAATTTTTATCGAGAAAAATGTTTTCTAAAAATATATTAAATTTATTTTATAATATAGTATTTTATGTTTTTATAATATATTATTGTTTTAATAAATTTTTTTAATATTATAAAACAATATATTAAAATTAAATTTAACCTGTATGTTATTTTGAATATTTATAAAAATTTATCGTAAATATTTACAAGAAAAAATAATATTTTTTATTTCAGTGTGAATCAGATTTTCTTAACCGATTAAAACAAGGATTTTTATTAAAATTGAATCTTATATAAACACATGAATCAGATTTTTCATCTATTTTTAAATCTACTTTTCGGAAGGAGATGATTTGTATCCACAAGCCGTATAAAGATTTTTGATTTTTCCTGTTTAATACTGACAAGAACATTACATTTTTATATTATTTTTTATTTACTTGTAGATTTGCTTAAAACGCGTAGGTTTATTTATTAATTCATACGTATTATTTACCATTTTACGGTTTTACCTGTTAAATTCAAAAGATAAGAATAAGATTGTTGGAACAAATGCACGAGATCATCTGTACATCTTGAAATGAATTATAGTATTATATTATTTGAATTTTATTTTAAAATCTAAAAGAAATATAAATGTAGTGCTGCACATGTCTCATTTTGGCGTTGAAAACATAAGAAGCTTTTGTGCAAAAATAGATGCATTTTTTAGCAAGAAATTGTAGTAAGAAAAAGATTTAAAGGTCATTTTTCGTTTGTAAAGTAACTATCGTTGCATTTGTTTTCTTTTTGAATTTTATATTTTAAGAGTTATTCTTGTTTTTTTTGAAAAATTTCTCTTACGACGACAATCCAATCAAAAAGATGATTATAAATAAGGAGAACTAAGTCAAAACCTCGCAAAAGAAGAAATACAAACAACCAACACAACTAAAACGAGGTGTCAACAACAATATATGCAACAAAGATCTGAAAACCTAAAACATCAACTAGAACAAAAGGGGTATCAGAGAAATCAAAATAAACCAAACTGGAACGGAAATCACTCAGTTGATGGTAGGAGGGAATTTTCCATTTTTCCATTCTTGTGTTTTCTTAGCTATTTAGGATTATCTGATATAGAGAAACTGAATCAATCAACAAATGAAATAATGACAAACAAATGGCTCGACTCTATCAAACAACATTGATTGTGAAACACACATATGGGTAAGCCTCAGCTTCACCACCCAATCCAGCAGCACCATCTTCGTCATCAGATGTCCAAAATTTGCTGCATCAGTGAAAACGTTGCAAAATCAGAGGTCTGGACAGGTCTCAAACAGAGGCTAAAGTCAAGCATGATTGTATGTGTTACAGCATAAACAAGTTGAGCAACCAGTGGCATGCGTTATACTGCAGATAAGTCAAGAGAAGTGTGCCGTAAATGGGAGAAGATAACCACCTATCTCTATTGCCACACTGATCTTCAAGGACTGAGCGAATTTTCTTCTCACTTTTCATGGGTGGGCATAACAACACAGACTAGATTTGTTTTCCAAAAAATAATACAGGCGTCAGAGAAACACAAGTATAATTAGCACGAGTGAAGTAACAAATTTAAGGAGTACCAAGAATGATGGTGGCAATCCATATCTTAGTATACTCTCAGTGAAAGCACGCACAGCGCAAAAGTGCATCCAGGAGCTAAAAACCTTTAAGACAGCAATACTAGTTCAGTACATTGGCTTCAATAAAATGAAAGAGAACCAATTAGAAGTTTTAATAAGATATGATTCAGTAAGCATGTTAAAGAAAAAATTAGTCTCGTAAATATGAAACAGGAAAAGTTTCCAAATTAATGCATGCACCTTGAAGATTGGCTTTTGAATGCAATCAATGGATGTCTAGACAAATTTCAAGTGACTGCAGCCATTATGGCATTACTCCATGATATAGCTAAAAGACAACATGCACACCCTATACCTTAAATCCGTGTGATATTTTAACCACTTCTATCCCTTCAAAAAAATCATAGGATAGGATATTATAGCTATGGGTTACCACATAAAAGCTTGGGTTTTCTAAGGGAGACTTCTGTGATGAATATTATTTTCATGATGGCAGAGATAATTTATTTTAGATAGTTATGGAGCTTGCATATTTTTAAACGAGAACATGAGATGGAAGAAAAAGACAAATCTATAATTTTTCATAAAGAACAATAGGGGAGGGAAATAGTCAAGATTTTGCAAGGGAAGAAGAATACAAATTGGAATTGATAGCTTAGATCCTTTAATGTTGGATGAGAAACAAACAAAATGATTGGGAAAGTGGGGATTTTGAATAAAAAAACTTTGATATTTGAACAGCATCAAGAAATGTCGATATTAAAATGTTTTTTAAGTAAATATATTAAAATGTTTTGATCCATTGCCTGATTATAAATAATATATGAGGGCAATATTTATTCACACAACTTAGTTCCAATTTCAAGGATCATTAATATTTTTCTTAACTTCCAACTTGTCGTATTAGACCACATTTGTTATGGAAACCATCTTCCACTCTACTCCATCAAATTCATCCCTACAGCACTTCCACTCTCATTTCCATTGATGTAGGACTCCTGTCAGTTGAAGCTATGTGCATTTGGCACAAGAGATCCTTATCCTTGGCTTCTTCTTCGACTTCATGTAAATGCTCTCCAACAACCTTGTTGAGGGATTAGCTCCTATTGACCATGACAACACCTTGCATGCAAAGAGTCATCCTTCATCACTGACATTCTCCTCTAGTATTATGCATCTAAGGTCCTCATCGTGAAGGTCTGTCCTCAAGAATCTTTCTATCCTACCCATTTGCCCCAAAATAGTGTGTACCACCTTTCCGCCAGACCATTGTTCTAAAAGAACCAATAGTACTGCAAACAGATTCCACCCACAACAATCTGACTGTAGTGGATACTGCACGCAATCAAGCTTCAAGAATTTGGGGTCAAACAAGCCAAACTCAGGTGTCGACAATTTCTTTGATGCAACCTTTACAGATGGAGTGATCCAAGACACTTGTAGGTACAACTCCCACTTTTGGAATGCATTTGAGCAATGCCTCCCAATGTGGCCTTATGAACTATGGGTTGTTCATGGATTGTGTCACAATGGATTTGCCCATTGTCTGTGTTGTGGAACTGGAGTTGGATCTTCTTGGATGGGTGTGCAGGTCGCGGGGAAGGAAGGGGTGTGGGTAGAAATGGCATTTCCATTAGTTTCCGAATAAAAAGGAGCAAACAAAAAATCACATGAAGAATCTATAGGAAACAGCATATACAAGCTTCCACTTGTCTTCTCATTTCTCTCTCTTGCTACTACGACTCACTTGTCACTACATGAAGTAGCTCTTCATGAACAACCGTTTGCTAACATGATTAGGTAGGATCAACAGAGTTGGAGGGAACCTTCCATCCAAATAGCACCTTAGTGTACCATCACATTATCATGAAAGTAGCAGAAACATAAAATGTCATATTTTTCAAACAGAATAAATATTCCTCCTTACATAAATTAAAAATTATTATCATTGCCCTGGAATTGCATGACTTGAATTTATAGCTACTATACTTTTTTATTTTACCATTTTTACTAGTTCCAGTTTTTAATTGTGACTGCTCTGATTGCTGAAGGAAAACGGATTTCTCTGGCAAGTTTAAAGTCAGGTTCTAAAAATAACCGTTCTCTCATTTTTGCAAAATTTTGATGGTAAAAACCACGGATTCATGTTAAACAAACAAATCTCATGACTGATATAGGGTTAGTGAATTCTTTCCAGGTCCAATATAAATAAAAAAGGCACCGTCAAAGCAAATAATGAATAGGGACTTTACATGAGCAAAGAATATTATTTTTCAAGACAACTTCCTAGAGGTGAAAATACAACATTTATTTTTTTAGAAATGCCAAACCAGTATATAAATAGACCAACTTCTTTAGAAGCTAAAAGCATGTTGGAATTTGAAAGATGGAAACTACTAAGCAATTTTCTTTTGCAGTGTATGCATATTTTTTATGAATGATGATGCGATTAAAATCATATTCAAGCTATCCTTTTCACAAATGAACATATGTAGGATATAGGTGATTACTCAGTATCCGTAGGATATAGTAATACCTCTCCATAACTAGCACAACACCACTGCAAAAGAGAGCTTCTCATGGTTTCCTGATCATGCAATAACTTTTCCAACTCTTGTTTACGGTCCTCTTGAGCTTCTGCACTGTATTCAAATTCACGAATCTGAACTGGAGATCTAAAAGTCAGTGTACATGTATCATACACATCACGTGTCTACACATCCAAGATGCATGATGCATTTCCATATGATAACATGACCAGGAAAAGACCTCTTGTCAAGGGAGAATTTCAAAAATTAAACATATCTTCTTCTTTTTTTTAAAAATGAACCTATCAACTTTACACTAACCAGTAACACCACATGGTAGGATTAAGACATTGATCATTGCCATTGTCATTGGCAACCTATCAAAATCTAACACGTTTGAGTTGGGCTCAACCTGACCCAAAGCCAGGTCTTTTTGATATGGTTGAATCATTTATAACTCTTATTACAAGAATCAATGCCTTGATCCAAGGTTGGCCACATGAATCCTTTCCTTACATTTTAAAATCTTATTATTGTAAAAAAATTTAGATTACGAAATATGAGACCATGAACTTTTCTATAAAATGAATGACCACAACTTATTCCATTCTTGTTAGTATTGCATATAGAAAATAATTTTTATAACTACAATGTGAAGGATATTGTCTAAATGAGTTTGATGAACTCATTTGTCCTATCAATCCAACCTGACCTGATTTGACCTATTTATAAATGGGTGGGATTGAGTTAGACCTGTAAATATATGGATTGTGCTCAGGTTTAGTATTCTAAACCCATTTAACATATCAGTCGGGTCTAACCATCCCATTTATTCCTCCAATAAGTCAGGTCTGGCCTAATTTGACCCATTTGGTAGGAGTACCAAAATAAAGTAACATCTTGAAATAGACAAAGCAAGAAAATTGTGTATAATAACTGAGTGTTTCATTTTCCAACAAAAAGTCGTGTGCACACACTAATAAATACCCAAATTGAATATCCCACAAGTGTCATTATTTCACATGATAATTTCAATGGATTAGAAAGACAACCAAATTACAACTTGCCTGAAATCCCCTTTCACGTGCACTTGTCTTGAAGTTGTCCACAACTCGGCTGAATAAAGTAATAGTGTACAGGGCATATTCATTGTCCTCGTGCAACTTCTTTGACAATCTTGGAACCTGGAGAATTTTAGCATTATCAGAACTCAATGTTAATAAATTATAAACAAAATATCCCACACATAACAATTATTTATTTGTTATCCCCTTTGGACTAAAATTTCTATAAGCTAGTAATTTCTAACTTTCATGTGCAATCCCTAGATCAAGAAGAAGAAATCTTACAACAAAATTTGTCAGTGTCTCATAGCTTGACAACCAGTCCTTTTGAGAATACTTGGGAACAATTGCAAGAAGTGTCACTAGATGTTCTGAGGTGATAATGTCCTCTGGTTTGACTAAACTGGAAAGATCACGGACAGCTAAGCTGCCAAATGGTAGAAAAACCAGTTTTGGTGATATTTGTTTAACAAAGATGGATGCCAATGTGTTCCATGCAGAAAGAATCAATGATCAAAGGAAATTTTCTCAAAAACAAGATTGTAGTTATGAAGTCCATCATGTTCTTTGCTTAACAAGAAATGCACCTTCCACTTTGTTTTCTGTTTAAGGCATTAAGCTGACTCTGAACATTGTTGTACTCAGCAGAACGAATCTGAAATGTAGACTTAAAGAGTGAATTAGCTAATATTGTGGAATCGTTAATTTCAGAAAATATCAGAACCTTCTACCCAAAATTTTCTTAGTTATTGTAACATCAAAAGGTATTTCATGTCTCACTTGTCTATTGTCTCAAAAGAAAGAGAAAGATAAACAGATTTGCATGATGAAATATGATTGATAAACATGTATGTTAAGAAAAGGGAAACAAACAGCAAAGGACACCAAAATGAAATCTAAATGAGAAATTCAAAAGCCAAATAAGATGTGACAAACAATTTCAAAGGCTATGTTGTAGCAAATGCACATACATAGAAAAATGCAAAAAGAAAAATATCACTTTCTACTTTTTACAAAAGCTATATTGAACTGATTAATTTTAATGGTATTCATTTTTTCAAGGAAAAAAATAATCCAGATTCAATGTGTTGGATTTTCTGAGGAAACGTATTTGTTCACAATTTACACCTCAACTTCAGCATATATACAGAAAACTCCAGATTTTGTTTGATCAAGAACCTATGACAGTACTAAATATTGGATGATATGTTGTAACAAGTTTAGGCAACTTAGTGCACATTTCCTTCACTGACACCAAGCGAAAAAGGAAACAATCCCTTTTCTTAACCATCATGTTTGGACTTTGAAGTTCATTCCTCCAACGTATTTTTGACATAATCATCGAAACGTGTGGTAGCCACCAGTGAACAGAAGATCCCAAATTCATAGTCGCAAAGATTAATAACTAAAGATTTCACTTCTTGAATTCATAAACACGATGCAAACCAGGCCAACCGTTGATCAGCACATTTACAAACTTCATGAAACAAAATGTACCTTCATGTCATCCTCGATTTTAGCAACCTGGACGTGAATGGTATCAACAATCTCACGAAGAGGTAACATGGTGGGGTATTTCGCATCATCCCAAACAAACCTGCCATGTTCATGGTCCACTTAAACTTCGTCAAAGTAGGAAAAGCAAAGCAACAGGTCAACAAATACGAAATTCTCCTGCTCCACCAAACTGCAGTCACCACTAACTTGTAAGGTACGAATCGACGGTAACACCATTGACAGTTAAAACACCGCCCTCGACACCCGAAGCTCTTTCCAACTCCTCAATCTGTCGTCGGATCTTATGACAGACGCCCTCAATAAAGCTATTAGACTGCAAACACAACATCACAACACATTGGATGCAAAAATCTGAAAGAAAAAGCAAAAATCCTAGAAACCCAAGTTCGCAACCTTCACGAGATCGTCGCTAAGAGCCAGCAACGAATCAAGGGTCCCGACGCGGAGATCAGGGGTGCCTAACTGCAGAACAAACGAAGGAAAAGCCTTTGAAAGATCGGAACTTTCTGAAGACTAACGATCCAAAATCGACCGAAATTCAGATCTTTTGCTGGGAAATGGTCTCCTACCCGATAGAGAATGGTGTCGAAGGCCTGTCTGGAGATTGATCCCTGCAGGCGGTTCCAGAGGGCGGTGTCGGAGGTCTGGACGGGCAGAGACACCGCCCAGAACCTCGTCGCCGAAGCCATTGGTGTCACGTTGGTAGATCGGAAATGGGGGAATGATAATTGGTAGCAGAGAGAAGGGTGGAGGGAAGGCGTCCAGGGTGCTGCGTGAGAGTCAGAGAACAAGCGAACTAGGAGGGTGAAGGGAAAAAAAGAAAAAAGAAAAAAGAAAAAAGGAAAAAGAAGCCGGCAGGCGGCGTGGCGGGAGAGGTTTGGACTTTGGAGACGTTGTAATCGGGTCGATGCTCATTCGGATCCGAAACTGGATCCGTGGGTGATGTTGTGATGATTTTTGTTCTCTTTTATGATATAAACAGGTCAGGAGGTTTGTACGAAAATGAACGTAGTAAGGAATCATTTTTATTTAATAAAGATAGAAATTCATTTTATACCACTTTTCTCGTATAAAAAACATTAAAATTTTAAACTTTCTTCAATCGTCTTCATGTAATTTTATAAATCATAGAAAAATTTCTATCTTCACCTTTGATAAATCACAATCACCAAACATTACATTCTTACCTACAATTTTTAAATACTTTCAACATTTTGATTCATTAATACTTTTCTCGTCTTTACATACTTTGTCATTTTCATATTTCTCTTCTTCTTTTTTCTTAGATGAAAGAATAAAGTAGTCCTATTAAATTTTAGGATATGTTTGTGTCAATAAAAATGATAAAAAATGAGATAGATAAGTGTGTTTATAATTCATAGAAAATGAAAATAACAAGAGACTAGGTGTTTTTACATAAATAAGAAAATAACAAAAATTTAAAATAAAGTATACATACAAAGACGAGAATCAATAAGAACTTTTTAACAAAAATAAACTTGTATGTCATTTGACTTAAATTTTTAAGTTTCCTAATAATAAACACTTGTAACAGACATTAATATATTATTTTTATAATATTAATTTTTACATAATAATAAATATTAATATATTATTATTTTAATAATAATAATAATAGGAAGATATTTTTCTGAAGTACTTCTTCTTCTTTTTGCCAAAGTTTCAGTTAAATCACATATATTTCAATTTTTTTTATAATTCTTAACTAAGGAGGGTTGATTGAAAGATTAAGAAATGAATGTTCACGAAATTAAGGAAGTTTTGTGTCTGCTTAAAAAGTTAGCAAAATATTTCTTATTTTTGTCAGTGTAAATAGCAAAGTTCAAAAAGTTCCACATTCACAAATTCGACACCGTGATTTATTTATTTATCTGTCAAATAAAGTTCTGAAGGAAATTTTTTCGTAAATTATACAGATAAACAATTTAAAAGGTGAACATTTTTGCATATTTATTAAATGATCGATCACGAGATTGTCGGACCTCGCACGTAAGGGATCCGCCCACACACCGACCCGTTTAAGAATGTTCCAGAGTGCACAGGAACCCCGACCGCCGTCCACGTCCACAACCCCGCGATTGCAATCGTCCCGGAACGTTGAGCTCCGTCCCTCCGCCGGAAACCTAGTCCTGCTTTCCATTGCTCGACTTCTTCCCGTCGAGGTTTTCGACGAATTCCCACGCCTTCCGATGTCTGGAAGGGAAGTTCGCGAGTACACAAATCTCACCGATCCTAAGGGTGAGAGCGCCGTTCAATGTGGGACTTGGTGTCTTTCTTTGTATCTCGGTTTTCATTCAGTTTTCCGTGTATTTTTTTTATTTGGTGAAGATAAGAAATGGGGGAAGGGGAAGGATAGGATTGACGATGAAGATATCACGTTCCAACGCATGGTGGCAAAGGTTAGCGGATCCGCTCTTCCATTCCTTTACTCTTTGATTTGTGCGTCGTTGTTGTTATTAATAATTCATTTCTATGCTCCCGATATTTTGTTAAGATGGAACAAGCTTGTATTGGAACCAATTCTATGATTTTGTCTTTGTCAACGTGTGAAATATTTCTTTTCATAATCTTAGAATTCATATTTCTCACGATTTGAACAAGATGCTGCTCATGTCTCACAGTGTAGCACAATTCATCATATCTACGTATCTCCATAAGCTTGATGTTACCTAATTTGAAGGACCTGGAATCTGAACCCAATATACCCCGAGTTTCCTGAATGTTTTATGGTCCACTGATCCTACTCAGACTCAGTAACTTCCTTTTTTTTATAAAAAAAGGCACAAACCAGCTTATGGCAAAGGGTAAATTTGCAATTGGAATTGAGTTGGTTGATTCTTGGGCATAGTTAATAATAACTACCACTCAGATTCAGCATCCTTATTTTGTAGATTAGGTACAGATCGGTTTATTGCAATGCGACACATGGCAAAAGTAAGATTTGCAACTAGAATTGAGTTGGTTTATTTTAGGGCATAATAATGTACAGGCCATTTTAACATCTAGATTTGCTACTAGACTAAAGTTGGTTCATTTTAGGGCATAAAGGTAGATTTGCAATTGGAATCGAGTTGATTGATTCTAGGGCATAATTAATAATAACTGCCTCTCAGATTTAGCATATTTATCTTGTAGATTAGGTACAGATAGGTTTATGGTAAAGTGAAACATGGAAAACGTAAGATTTGCAACTAGAATCGAGTTGGTTCATTTTAGGGCATAATTAAGAATGACCATTTTTCTTGGGATTCTGCTGCAACCTATATTCCTACCTTTTGGTTCACCTTCAAATTAACAGAGATGAAAGAAATTCTGTCAAAACTTTTAATGCTTTATGCTGCTAGCCATGAAATGGAATCAACATTATTTTGAGATAAATTTTGCATCACAGAGCAGATAAGATAGAGTTCAAAAGTTGTTTTACAAGGGCAAGGATGTAGACGTTGGATATGTTTTTCTAAAGTTGCATTTTAGCTCCTTTTTAAGTAACAAATAATAAAAGTAGGAATAACAATGCCTAGAGGTGATTTCTTGAGCCAACCATGTGAGTAAAGTTTGGGGCTGTCGCCTGGAGATGTGAGAGAAATTGACTTTTAATTGGATGAGCACCTAGTATAGCCCAGGTGATGCCTGCTCACCCTATGGCTAGACGATCTCTTGGTTAACCAGCTCAATTGGGTTGCCCATTTTGGATGACTAAGTTGAAAAAAGGACTAAGGGTTTCTGTGATTCTGTCTCATGTGAAGGCATCCCCCAACTCTTAAAAATGACAGATGATGATGCCTCACTCTTCTAGGCTTCTTTCTCTTGATTTCTCTTATCTTCAATCTTTCTCCTTTCAAAAGAAGCAAATGGTAATAATGGTAGTTGACAACATGTGGAGAAGGGCCACTAGGCACCAGTTATTGATGGCTATAGTTGATAATCGATGGTGATAATTGATAGCTGATGGGTTGATGACTTTTGATAGGTGGTTATGGTCATGATATTGGACTGATTCTGAGAAGCTCTTGCATTCAGTTGATTCCTTCTTTCTGTTTTTGTGTGTGCTTTATTTTTTTTAATAATCATCATGTGATTCATGTTTGTCAGTTTGTGTCATCATAGTTTAATTTTCTTCTTCAACATCATGTTCTTAAATGATCAAAACCAACAAAAATTAAGTAATTTAGTGAATTCCACTATTTCAGTTGTTATTCTTGCTGTTTTGTGTGCTTCTCTGTTTTTAATTAAGAATGAATAAAAACAGGATAAATTGACACCTTTGTTAATTGATTTTTCTTACACTACATGGGTATGCTTGTTGACATCAAAAATTGCTATTCTGGTTGGGAACCTTGAGGTCATCTTTGTACTACTCATCAAAAGCCTCAGATTATCATATGAAGGGTGGTCCGTGGTGTAGAATCAACTGGATCCTTGATAAAACCATGTTCTTGCTTTAGATTTGTTTGATGGCATACCATTGCAATAAACAACAATTTTTGCAGTAAGGGAGTCAATGGGGTGTAGCGGAGGTAGAGATGTCAATGGGCCATGCTGGCACGACCCAGCACGACCCGACATGGTTTCACCGTGCCGATCAACAGCACAGTACGAAAAAATTTTCATGTCGTGGGTTGTACCTGGGTAGACTTGTCAATGCCAGCATGGCCCAGGCATGGTTTAACCGTGCCGGTCAACGACACGACACAAATTCTAGCATGAAATAGGCATAGCCTGGCCCAGCATGAGATAGGCGGTCGGGTTGTGCAGGGGGATAGGTCACTGGGCCGGTCGTCGGGTTGTGTGGTCGGCGGGGTGAACGGTCGTATGCATGGGAGGAGGTAGAATAGGTCATGTGGCCGATAGGGGGACTGGTCGTTGGGTCATTGGGCCGACAGCTGGGATTAACGATCGCGTGCGCTGGTGCGCGTGAGGGGGCTAAATGAGTCGTGTCGCTAGCGGGGGGATGGGCCGTCGGGTTGTGCGGTTGGCGAGGTGAACGGTCGTGTGCGCAAGAGGAGGCAGAATGGGTCATTTGGCTGGCGGGGGGACTAGCCGCCAGGGAGAACGGTCGCGTGCGTCGGTGCGCAGGAGGGGGTTGAACAGGTCGTGTCGCCGACGGGGGTGATAGGTCGCCCGCCGAGTTGTGCGGTCGGCGAGGTGAACGGTCGTGTGCGTGGGAGGAGGCAGAATGGGTCGTGTGGCCGGTGGGGGGATTGGTCGCCGGGTCATTGGGTCGACAGCCAGGGTGAACGGTCGCGTGTGTCGATGCGCGGGAGGGGGCATACGGGTTGTGTGGCCGGCGGGGGGACCGGTTGCCAGGTCATTGGGTCAGTAACTAGGGTGAATGGTCGCGTGTGCGTATAGGTGGGATGTTCCGATGAGGAACCGTGCCTGGGTCGGCTGTCGAGTCACGGCTTGCAAGGTGCAATAATGACATATATAACATGTACTTCAGATATTTGGTTGGGTAGAATTAAAGATGGGTACATAGCTGTAATTGCATATTATATTGATCAAAATTGAACTTTACAAAAAAGATTAATAGTATTTAGAAAAATTCAACATCCACATATTGTTGAAACAATTTTTGCAAATATTATGGAAATTTTTGATTTATATGGAATTAGAAATAAAATAGGTAGTATAACTTTTGATAATGCAGCTAATAATACTACAACAATACCAATGTTTAAAATTGGAATAAGTCCACCAAATAGTTTTAAATTATTTCACCAAAGATGTGTATCACATAATTAATATTATTGTACAATCAGATGTAAAAGAAATTAAAATTTATATAGAACTTATTAGAGATGCTGTAAGTTTTATAACTAGTTCAGGAAAGTGACAGCAACAATTTGATAAAACATGTGATACTTTTTAAATGTCGCATAAAAAATTCTCTTTAAATATTTAATATAAGTATAATTCATTATATTTAATGTTAGAAAGTGTATTACCATATGAAATTTCAATAATGTCTTTGTATAATCGTCATCATTGTGATGATTATCAAAAATAATTAACTGAGAATGATTTTAAAATTGTAAAATATTTTGTTGAATTTTTAAAACTTTTTTATGATGCAACGGTTAGATTATCAAGAATTTATTATTCTATATCTGTCTATGCATTACTTCATTTATATGATATTTCATGAGTTTTTAATAAATATGAGGCATATCTATTTTTTGAACCAATAGTAAATAACATTAAACAAAAAATTTTAAAATATTGGAATGAAATCCCTACATTATATATTTTGAGTACATGCTTAGATCTTAAGTGTAAAATAAAATATGCTAGTAAATTAATTAGGAGAATATAAATGAGTTTAGGTGTAGATTTAGGATTAAATGTTAGTATAATAGAAGAACAATTAAATTAAATGTTTGATTTATACACACAAAGATATGGATTAAGAATAGAACATTCTTTTCTACCAATGTCCACAATACTAGAATCAAATGTTGGACCATCTTTAGATTCTTGGGCATTTCTACAAAATCCAAGATTTGATGAAAATATTCCAATATCATCATCATATAATTATAATCCTATATTATCTAGACAAAAATTAATTATTTTTAATGTAACGAATCATCAATCATTATTATTTACTCAACATTCTAACTTAAATACGTTTGATGTTTTAGATTAGTGGAGACAACAATCACTGATTTTTCCAATATTATCAATAATGACAGGATTTATTAACAATAATAGTGTCTTCAGTAACTTGTAAATAGGTTTTCAGCATAAGTGACAACGTGCTTAATAACTGAAGATGCAAACTTAAAGAAGATATAATAGAAGTATTAATGTGTGTAAAAGACTGAAAGCTTGTTGCACTTTGTGAACAAGATCAAGTTAAAGATTTTACTGAGAAACTTTCAAACTTAAATATTTCATAATTAAAACATTTTTATTTTTATTTTTCAATTTGTAATTTTTTTAAAAATGTAATTTAATTTTGTTGTGAAATTTGTTTAAATATAATTGTAAATTTGTAATAATGTAAATATAAAATATGTAATTCATTAATAAATAAAAATTTAATTTAATTATATGCATTATTGTCTGATTGTCTTAAATTTTATTAAGTTGAATATTTGAATGTTGAATGTTGAATTAAATTTAAGTATTGATGGTTGAACGGTCGTATGCACGGGCAGACGGGCTGGGGAACTGTGCCTGAGCCGGTAGCCAGGTCATTGGGCTGATAGTCGGCTTGCAGTGTCGAGTCCCGTTGTCCTGGGAAGAAGAGCCGAAGAGTCTTCGGTGATATGGGCCGTGCGGCCCGTGCCCCCCTTCTACTCGAGGGGGAAGGGCAGAAGGCCGTGCAGACCGGTAGGGACCACAGGGTGAATGGTGAACGGGTTGTGTGAGTTGTGCGGGAGGGCGGTGAACTGTGAACGGGTTGTGCAGTCGACAAAGGAGATAGGCCGTCGGGTCTTAGGTCGACTGTCGGGTCATTAGGCCGGTTACTAGGTCGTAGCGTCGGGTCCTGGAAAGAATCGTGTTGGTCAAACTCGTGCCATTGACCAACATGAATAGTGTTTTTCGTGCTACGGATCGTGCCTAGGCTGGTCCATTAATGGTGTGGACCATACTGATACGACATGATTGACAACTCTAAGTAAAAGGGCCTGAGTAGGGGAAATGCCTTTTGCAAGATTGCACAGTTGCATGAAGAAGGGCACTAGTCTCTTTTGGTGAAAGAAATAATGGTGGACTGTGTGGTTGGAAAGAAATAATGGGGTTTTTTGCGACAGTTTTCATGATGGCAACTATTTCTGGGCCAAGTGTGGTGGACTGTGTGGTACAGTGGATGAGGTGTTGCCAAGTTCATGAAGTCATGTTAGATGCAGAGGTGTATGTGTTGCTTCAGAGATTGGTGACTTTGTGAAGAGGACACTTTGGATCATCTGTTGTCTCAAATTGTAGATATCAGTGGCTTTAGTTCTGTCGTTTCTTGTGCTTCCTTGGAGTTTTGTTCTCTAAACCCACGTTCCATTGTTACCTTTATTTTCAGCTTACCTGTGACTTGTGTAGGTGTCCTTTTTTCTTGATTTTAATCTCTCATTGTTTTGCTCAAAAAACAACATAAGAACAGTCATTTGGTTCCCCTATGATAGACCATTTATTTGTTTGGAAATGCCATATTTTTTATGACTTCCAAACTATGCATCCATACTTTGATTAGTTTAGGAGTTTCTGATAACATGCCCTGGCAGGGATTTTGGCTTCTGCCTACGGGTGGTTGATACAAGCAGATGCAGGAGGTTGCTGGTGAACGGGGAGGCTATCTTCATGGACGGGGCGGTACATAAATTATTAATTATGCTTGAGCCCATCGTTCATTATTCTTTTGTTGTATTTTATAAACCCATTTCTGCAGCTTTGGATAGCGATGACTTGTTATATCTCAAGGAACAAATGGAAGCCGAAGAGGATGCTGAGCGCCTTCTACGGCACACTGAGAAGCGTGCATTTGCTGCCTTCAAGATATCCTTTTTGTACTTTCAAATTTGTGACATCAGAATACTTTTAATCTGTTTACACTGGTGTTGTTTCCTTGATCAATTACCACAGAGCTGCAAACCTAGTGGATTCATCACCTGCATCATTGCCTCTGCCACTTCGCATTGAACCCAAGCCAAAAAGTGGAATCAGGTGAAGTTGTATGTGGCATCCTTGTTTTCTTTCTATGTTTTTTTCCTTTTCACTGGGGGGAATTGCTCATGGTCTTGCAAACAGGCAACAAGATGTTTTAAGGAGGGTTTTGGAGATCCGACCAAAGCGGCAAAGGGTTTCAAGCCCACCTGATGAGAAACAAGGTGGACAATTAAGCTCGACCGTGACATTGTCATTGCCAAAGAACGGTGATGAAACAAGCAGCTTGCCAAAAGTGACACCCACATCTGCACCTTTGAGGGAGGAACGACACAGAGACACATCTTCGATTACTCTCAAACAGGAGACTGAAGGAAAAACTGCCAATGATGCTAGAGGCTTACTGGGCCTCGCTTATGAGAGCTCTGACGAAGATTAGTGTTTATTTTGTAACTCTAGTAATGGTTGGAAGAGCCCAGTGATGAATATTATATTTTCCGGGAAAGCCTAGAGCAAGGAATAGTGCATTACTTGGGACTGCAATTAGTAAGAGATACTGCTTGACATGGCAAAAACAATCCTGTCAGATAAATGTTAATTTCATTATAATAGGGAGCTTATCCGTAACCGTGGGAGCTTATCCTGATTTATCTTACCTTTGCACGTGTTTAGGAACAATGGAATCAGCTGAGACCAATATATAAATTGAAAAAGGGAAGAGGGTAGGATAAAAGGCGTAAATGAGAGAGAGAATTGTGTTTTATCTATTTTCTTTCTTTGTTGATTTATCACTCGTCATCTCAAACATGGCCGTGGTGAAAATACTGAACTTGGGGTTTGGAGCATCTCATGGCAAGTTGAAAGCTTGGTTAGTGCATTGGCAATTTGATCGGCAGATGTAGTTATGTACTGAAATTGAAATTGCTTATTGGTCACTGTTCTAGTAATCTTTTACAAAATGAAGTTTTATTACAAACATGTTTGGTAATAATTGGCACCAAGATTATCACTGCAAAGCTTTTGCATCTGCTAGTAGGCGGTTATTGGTCACTGCTGATAGCTAAAAAAATTTAGGAACAAGGAATACGATAAGAGAATACGGATAATTTGAATATTGTTGGTAAATTTGAATATTCTTAAAATTTTTGTTGGTCTGACCATACTTAAGGTCTCTAGTTCGAATCTACGTAATCGACACCATTTTTCCACGTTAAAACTCTTAATGCTTTCTGCAAATCTTAATACAGCCCAACCCATGACCTCGCTTACTCTTGATCTCATCTGTTCGTAACAGGTAGACCACGCGTGGTCAACTGTAATACTTTAATTTATCAAATAACAATATTTATAACTTCTATTAAAATTTAATCTTAATCAACGGAAAGATTATCTTTTGTTTTTGCAATTATTACTAAATAATTTGAAATTTCCTTGTATAGATGTTACGTGAAGATGACAAAAGATAAATAAACAATGCGAGATTAGATTCATAATACACAGAAAACCCTAATATATTATCCTAAAAAGAACAATGGATGGAATGAGGCTAGATGCCACCACTTTTTGCTTTCAAGCTTTCTCTAAACAACCTCCTTAGTCGATCCTTTCCAATTTTATCAAATGTCTCTGAAGAGACCTTTGGTGCATCTTATCTTTAAAGGATTCATGACAAGAGAAGCACATGGGATCCATAAGGATGAGAAAATGGTGAAAGTGTATTTGATTATTGGTTTAGCATGAATTTTGCTAATGGTATGTCAAAAACAGCAGGCAGCAGTGATAGGTACCTGAACCCATGCATCAGTTTCCAGCCAATGTTCATCCAACATCAAAAACTTAAGTGATGGTTTTGCTATACTTCAAAATGATGATGAGAGTATGAATGTTGCAAGTTAACTGTTTTCTAGACAATTCAAGTGCTTCCTTTGATATACCAGATAGACAGAAAAAGACCCAGAAAACCTAAACATCTCATTGCAAGACAGGGAGAAGAAATGAAAGGCAAAATATAAAGATACTAGACATCCCGGGAATCAGAACTGTACTCTCTCTTCTCAGGTATAGAGATGAAGGATCGGCATTTTGACTGTAAACCAAGGTTAGCATCTGAAAGTTCTGAAACAGCTGACAACTTATTTTTCCCACCATCGTAACTCACTCCTTAATGACATGTAAAAACATCCACAATCTCACCCAGAACTCTGGTTGGTGGTAAAAGTAACTGCAGGGATTGATGTGAGAATCATCAAGGATACTTGACAAAAGGGTTACAGCATTTGATCTCGTTCACATGCAACGGGAAGAACACAGAATGCTGTCAAGATCAGTGTGGGACATGAAAAAGTTGAAGTCAGGGTGACGAACTCCAAGTTGTTTCAACCAGGAATCGGCAGCTCTCAGGAGAAAGGACAGTCTTGTGTTGCCTGAGGTTTCAGGGTTTAGCCACACTCTTTGCTGCATTCTGTAAGATGCCATCCCAAATGGATGCAGAGATATGCTTCTGCTCTTGCATTCAACATCCATTTTTCTTGGTCCGGTGCGACTGACATCGTCATCACCGTACATGTTGGTAGAAGACACATCATCTGTAGGAATACCATTACAATTAATTTGTAAACAAAGGACAGAAACAGAAGTGTTAAATACAAAGGAATTTTTGCAGAAATTAAAGGTTTGTACGGTAGAAAACTTGCGAATGATTTGGAAAATATCTTCAACATGGATACCTAATTTACAGTATCTTTTTCTAATTCAAGACAATTTTGGTCAAGGACAAACATCGGATTCTTTTCACTTACAGTTGGTATCTCCTTTATTGGAACTAAAAATTCACTATAAAGTGCTTTTGGCGTTGTGAGAGAAAAGAACTGAGAATTTGGTAGTAGAAACAATGGATGAGAAGGTAAAGAATCTGAAACTTGTATACTTTGTAGGGGGAGGGGGATTTGTGCCTTTGGAAATAGTGAAAATTTTAACTTATTATTTTATACAATTTCACATTATTTTTCATACTTTTCAAAGATATAGACCCTTTCTTTATATCATAATCTGAAAAAAAAAGAATCAATTTACCAAAAATCTAGTTTGATTGTGGTGTAACCGTATGGTTGACTGGACGGGGACAAGAAACACTACGAGTTACAAGACAGAAGAGAGGTGCAACCATAGAATTTTGACTTTAAGAGATAAGGTTGAAATAATTAATTAAGCTAACAGATAATAACAGATAAACAACAGATATACAATAGAAGTTTGACTTCATTGGTTGCTGGATAAGATAATAACAGATAAAATAACTTCAAATGCTTGCTTGTAAAAGCAGGAACAAAAACAAACTTCTCACTATGATAGTATACAAAACAACAGCAAAAGAAACCCAAAGCATAGATGGGGAAAATTTTCATTTACTTGTGTCAAGAAAGCTTACCTTGAAAGGATGATGAGAGGGTGTGGAAAGTCAAAAAGGAGGAATACAATTCTTTTGAGTTTCTGCTGAATGGAATATGATAAATAGGATACCTATATACAACAATCAGTATGAAATAGTCAAACCATGCAGACAATTATCAATGGTCTAGATTCATGGAATTAGAATCAGACCATACCATGCAACAGCCATCCAACTAGCAGGCGAAAGATCAAAGCTATTTAATGACTTCATAAGAGGATATTTGCATGCTAGAGTACCGATCTAGGCAGCCAAAGGTAGGAATTAACAGGATTAGAGACCCTGAACAGTACTGGGTAGTTTTCTCTACAGTATTCAATTTCCTGCAAGTGTATATTCATGAGATCAGCAGAGTAAAGTACCCAGAGCTCACCTTGTCCTTGAGAGGTACTCTAGCACATGGGGCATCAACCTCAAAGTACTCAAAGTAGAGTTCACCAAGCTGGTTTCTGACTGGCCAACTAGTTGCAAGGCCATTGACCAGGTCCTCCATATCCCATGTCCTATCGGAATTGCTGCTGGATCTTGAAAGCTTCTCGTCCTCACTCTCGCTTGTCCATGATTTTGATTCAAACTCCCCATCTGTATCTTCCCTCACATCCCTACATATAGAAAAAAGAGCAAATTGTTCTGATCTTTAAATGTGAAAAGTGAAGGTCTGACTTGAATACAAGTACGACTAATTTGAGGAAGAAAAATAACCTTGAGGAGACAGCTTTGTCTGTGTAAAGCTGAATAGCAGAGAGGTAGGGTGTGTAATACTGGACAACAGTCTCTCCACAGTTGACAATTGGAGCTCCAACACCATATGCACTCCATTCACCATAGCAGTCCCAGAGATCCCCAAGGTTGAAGTACTCCAACCTATTCTTGTCTGGTAGTTGCCAGTCCCTATTCAAATCCCAGATGCGACTCTGTTTCAAAAGCAAATGAAAGACCACCTTCACAAAATCTTCCTCGTAAGAAAAGTTGAATGAATTACGAAAATTTACCTATGAAACAAGTGAATGACCGACCAAAAGATATTTCTCACTGTCATACTCACCATCAAGAACAAGAGGGATCATATAAATAAATGACAAGTCCTTTGCATATTCATAGCAGGAGATGCAAGAGATTTGTGAAGAGTAACAGCCGTGCAATGAAAACATGCTTCTCAAAATTTTAAGTTTTCTCGTAAGTTCATTAATGAAAGCCATCAAGATGGTGCTAAAAGAAAAATATGCAAATTCGTTTCATCAATATCTTCTGTTATGTAGACCATCTTTAAATCCACCACAGAAAACAGAGATTTTTGTTAACAAGCTACAACCATTCTCGGTAATACATGATATGATAAAAGGTTTGTAAAGAACTACAAAGGATGAATTCATCAATTTATAAATAAAATGCAACGGATAAATTGTTAAATTTATGTTGGTAAGAATGGCAAGTTGTAGCTCTGTTCCAAAATAAAAAGGAAAAATGAGTATTTGACCATGTGGTTAGAATCATTCCAACAATCCAATCCATGAAAGAAAGGAATGGTATTGGGATCCAATCCAGAAACCACAAAAAAAAAAGGAATGGCATAAAGATGCCATGACTGACAAATTACCATTGGAAGGACGGAGGACTTGGAGTCTGGAGAGGAGTGAAAGAGCGATTAATAATCACCTTTGGAAAGATTTGGGAACGAACCCTTGGAGTCGTCAAGCTCAAAAAGCACTCCAAGTTTGAGGATTGAGGCATCCTTCTTTCTTCTTAAGTTGGTAGGAACCAAAAGGCAGTAGCGTTTCAGATTATAGAATGGCCACTGATGCCTTTTACTCCTGCTTCTCTGGTTATCTGCTAATGTTCTTAGACTTGTATACCACCAACCAATCAAACAGACATGCCCATATTTAAACCAAAGAAAGAAGAGAATGTCAAGGCATGACAAGGACGAGCACAGGAAGCGTTGAGAAAAAGCCTGAACAGGACAAGATAACAAAGAAAAACGCGAAGGAAGCGCGCTAAACGCCACACCAGCCCCGTATCAGTAGTCGGCAAGTGAAGGAGACAAATATCGTTACCAAGACCTGTCAGCAGACGATATCAGCAGGTCAGATATACACACCGAAGAAAATGGGCGTCAAAGACAGAGTAAGGAAGGAAATAAACAAGACCCAACTGGCCTCAAGTCATGACGCCTTTGGAAACCCACGATTCAGACCCACACCGACTGATATTGAAAAACCCACGATCAATCACAGCAACGGCGACAGAAACGACACACACACAGGCGCGGGGAGGGCGAAAGAACAAGCTGGTATCCAAGCACAGGGGCGGCGGCGACCCTGAAATCTGAGACTTCTGTCGATGGGCACTTGGCCTTGTGTTTGTCGTGTCTCTGGTTTTCCCGGACGAGGAGATTCGGTTTCGACAGAGAAATCAATGTGAGAGAGACGGCCGACGGCCGATGGCCGAGGGACAGAGTTAGGTGTCGGTCGGTTTCGGGACGGCTCGGAGGCGGGACCGCCCCTCCGCCGCGTGCGGTTTCGAAAGCATCGCCGACATCTACCACCACACAACTACTCTGAATAACGGACCCATTCGCTCATTCTAATAAAATATTTAAAAACTACAAGAATATATTTATGGCAGCGTTTATTATGACTTGTCCGTGCCGGCCCGGGCACAATTTGTGTGTGTTAGGTTTGATATGATATAATTTTTGTACGTTAATTTAATATGGTATAAATTTTTTGTTTGATCTGATACGATACGATTTTTGTGTCGGCTCAATATAGTACGATTTTTGTGTCGTATTGGCCTGATATGACACAATTTTTGTGTCGACATGACACTATTCGTGCCATATCAGTACGATCCACACCTTCAATGGACCAACTTAGGTACGACCCGTGACATGAAAAAATACTATTCGTGTTGGTCAATGACACGAGTTTGACCAACACGATTCTTCCTGGGACCCGACGCTACGACCCGATAGTCAGCCCAATGACCTGACAATTGATTCAAGACCTGGTGACCCATTTCCCCTACCGGCCACACGACCCATTCATGGTTCACCCCCCTCCCGCCCATGCGACCGTTCACCTTGCAGTCTCTGCCGACCCGCACAGCCTTCTGCCCTTCCGACCCTTGGGCGAGACGACAGGACCTAGCACTGCGAGCCCGCTGTCGACCCAGGTACAGTTCCCCAGCCTACCTGCCCGTGCATACGACCGTTCAACCATCAATATTTAAATTTAATTCAATATTCAAGTATTCAACAACTTAATAAATGAGACAATCAAACAATAATGCATATAATTAAATTAAGTTTTAATTTATTATTGAATTACATATTTTATATTTACATTATTACAAATTTACAATTACATTTAAATAAATTTTACAACAAAATTAAATTACATTTTTAAAAAAATTACAAATTGAAAAATAAAAATTAAAATGTTTTAATTATGAAATATTTAAGTTTGTAAGTTGCTTTGTAAATTCTTGAACTTGATCTTGTTCACGAAGTACAACAAGCTCCCAATCTTTTACACACATTAATGCTTCTATTATATCTTCTTTAAGCTTGCATCTTCGGTCATCAAACATATTGTCACTCATGTTGAAAACTTGTTCACAAGCTACTGAAGACACTGAAATTGTTAATAAATTCTTTGTCATTATTGATAATATTGGAAAAATCAGTGATTGTTGCCTCCACCAATCTAAAACACCAAACGTATTTAAGTTAGAATATTAAGTAAATAATAATGATTGGTGATTCGTTGCATTAAAAGTAATTAATTCTTGTCTAGATAGTATAGGATTATAATTATATGATGATGATATTAGAATATCTTCATCAAATCTTGGATCTTGTAAAAATGCCCAAGAATCTAAAGATGGTCCAACATTTGATTCTGGTATTGTGAACATTGGTGGAGGAAAATGTTCTATTCTTAATCCATATCTTTGTGTGTATAAATCAAACATTTGATTTAATTGTTCTTCTATTGTACTAATATTTTATCCTAAATCTACACCTAAACTCATTTGTATTCCCTTAATTAATTTACTACTATATCTTATTTTACACCTAGGATCTAAGCATGCACTCAAAATATATAATGTAGGGATTTCATTCCAATATTTTAAAATTTTTTGTTTCATGTTATTTACTATTGGTTCGAAAAATAAATATGCCTCATATTTATTAAAAACTCGTGAAATATCATATAAATGATGTAACGCATAGACAGATGTAGAATAATAAATTCCTAATAATCTAACTGTTGCATCATCAAAAGGTTTTAAAAATTCAATAAAACATTTTACAATTTTAAAATCATTCTCAGTTAATTGTTTTTGATAATCATCACAATGATAACGATTATACAAAGACATTATTGGAATTTCATATGGTAATACACTTTCTAACATTAAATATAATGAATTCCACCTATGTTGAACAT
>JAMKPZ010003739.1:0-29279 GCA_024699675.1 Amphibolis antarctica | reverse complement strand
ATTGTGAAGATTGATCTGAAGGAGATTGTTACACCATTGCCTAGCAAGATGAGCTAAATCACTATCAAAGAAAATATGAGACATAGTTTCAATATGCTTCTGGTTGGAGCAACAGCAACAAGAGGAGGCTAAAATAATACCATGGGCCCGTCCAACAACATAGAAAGACTGGCCCAAACCCATCTCTTCCAATGTTGTTGATTGTGAAGATTGATCTGAAGGAGATTGTTACACCATTGCCTAGCAAGATGAGCTAAATCACTATCAAAGAAAATATGAGACATAGTTTCAATATGCTTCTGGTTGGAGCAACAGCAACAAGAGGAGGCTAAAATAATACCATGGGCCCGTCCAACAACATAGAAAGACTGGCCCAAACCCATCTCTTCCAATGTTGTTGATTGTGAAGATTGATCTGAAGGAGATTGTTACACCATTGCCTAGCAAGATGAGCTAAATCACTATCAAAGAAAATATGAGACATAGTTTCAATATGCTTCTGGTTGGAGCAACAGCAACAAGAGGAGGCTAAAATAATACCATGGGCCCGTCCAACAACATAGAAAGACTGGCCCAAACCCATCTCTTCCAATGTTGTTGATTGTGAAGATTGATCTGAAGGAGATTGTTACACCATTGCCTAGCAAGATGAGCTAAATCACTATCAAAGAAAATATGAGACATAGTTTCAATATGCTTCTGGTTGGAGCGACAGCAACAAGAGGAGGCTAAAATAATACCATGGGCCTGTCCAACAACATCAGTAAGAGCGACCAAAGGTTAGCCCTTAGAATTTGGTACCATGGGATGGTAGAAAAGAGAAAGATTTATTCATCTAAAGGAGGGTACAAGGGTTTTTATATGGGATATATTCCTTACAAGATACATATACTCGGATGTGATACAATATCACTAAAAAAATACAATTAATTAACACACATTCCTTACTTTTTGAAAATTTGAATTATATCATTATTCAACAAACTTATCCAAATTGAGAAATAAAACCAAATAATAAAATTTAATCATTTCATCCATTTGATTGCTCCTGGCCAACTCCTCCTCTACTCCTACTGAGAAAAAGTGATTTCGTATTCATTAATCTATTGGTAATTAATATTTTTCAAACCTCATTCAATTTTGGTTCAATTAGTTAACAATATTGAATGGATAAATTGTTTTGAATGATGGGCCAAGCTTAACCTAAGGAAGCACTTCTAGGATATTTGACTCTTTACACCTACTTTGGTCTTACATCCATCTTTCGGTACGTTTGGGAATGAGAAGCTCCAACTACCTACAAATTCTCATATATCATTATTACTGTACAAACTTTCATACGCAAACTTTTACCTTACAATTTACTATGTACTTTTAACATTATTTGCAAAATTATAATTAACTTCAACTCTTCACAGTTATTAAAGCTAACTTCACAATAAATAAAGCTAGAAACAAACGAGGCCTTTGAATTCATTCTCTTTTGGTTTGAATAATCAAACCTTTCATGATCGAAAGTAACTTGCCTCCAAATAACTACTCCTCCCTACTTTTTTCATAATACTACCATAGAAAAATATGAAATTCAAACACCCTCCTTCCTCGATGTGTGATGTACCTTAAACTATCAAAGAGAATAATTAGTTGTTACAGAATATTGGCCTTGCTATTTCCATCAAAATCTTGTGAACGATTTTTTTGATTAAAAAAATATCCATTTTTTAGAGAGAGTAGAGTTTGCTAATGCTCATTCTAATGAAGAAGATAGAGATTCTAAAAGAGAATATAAAATCAGATATGCATATTGTTGTTCTAGTGGAAATAATTACAATAATTGTACCACTTCTCCTTAGAGTGTCTCTTTTTCGTGCTAGTTGAACACAAAGTAACGGCTTTTGTGCAACATCAAAAAGAGTCCTAATCTGGTGAGATCATTTGAATTGTTACAAGTTCTAGTAACTGGTTTGAAATTGATGACAAAAAGAACCTAATTCACCAAGTAATGTAAATTTCTCCCTTTTAAAATAACTCGATTGCCCAATTTTATTTTGTTCAAGCTGCTATACTTTTGATTTTGTTAAGTCTATTTGTCCTAGGGATACTTTATTTGTTTGCCGTATCTTCACTAGTAGAGAGAGAACAATGATCAAGGGTTGGCATCAACACTTCTTGTGTTGGAAGTCATAATTCTTTAACTTGGATACCCAATTTTAGAGGGCAGAGATGAGCAGTTATTCCCTTTATTGATCATATCCTTTGGGGGTTCCTGACTTATTGTTGTCAAAAGACTTGGAATAATATGATGCCACCAAAAATTCAAGTCTATATCCAAAACTATATTAATGTGGTATTTTGATATGATGCCTTGAAAAATTCAGCTCTATATGTGAACAGTGGTACTTCAATAAAGTTTGTAGTTCACAATGGTCATTTTCAACTTATTAGTAGAAGTTCCCCTTGCTTGCAATTTGCATAATACATTAAGGTGGTATTTTCATAGAAATCAAAGTTGACAATAGCCATTTTCAACTTATTAGTAGGTGTTCCTCTTGCTTGCATACTACGTAATTCCATGACCTAAGAAATCAAACATAAGATACACATACTACCTAGTAATACACAGTAGGGGCATGAATTAGGTGCAAAAGGTATAAGTATAATTAGAAATGAATTTCATCTCAGATTTCCTGAAAAAGGAATTTATACTAATCTACAACAAAATCCTTTAAGCTAGACAAAAACAATATACCAAAGTAACACTAGAAATTTGTTTCAATTAAAGATAACTTTGTTGAAATTCTAACAATTTAATCAATTACATAGAAAACAAATATGCCCAAAATGGACTCATAAAGTAAACAATTAGAAAATATGAAAATACCTTTAATTTCTCTGACCATTTGATATGGTTGAAGCACATGAATTGTATATTGATGCTGTCTTCCATCTGACCATTTCGAGCACACAACAATCACAATCTCCTATAGTCCATGAATCGTCCTATTAGATGGGTATACCTCCCTTTATCAACCATTTGCCGTATTATCCTTTTCGCCATGGAATCTTTTCCTGCTCTACGTAGTCTCTCAACCAACATACTATATATAAAGAAATTTGGCATGCAACCTTTTTTTTCCATGTCCATTAGCATTGAGCATGCTTCATCAAATTCACCAACAAGGCAAAGTCCACGAATCATGGAATTATATGTGAATACATTGGGAAGTTTTCCCTTTGTTATCATTTCTTCAAATAAGTGTCGAGCCTTCTCAAACTCTCCTGCAAGTGTATATCCTGTAATCAGAGTTGTGTAACAAACAACATCTGGTTCACATCCTTTTTTAACCATCATATCAAAGAAATACTTGCAAGCATCTGTGTTACCTGCCCTGCTTAATCCATCAATGAGAGTGGTGAAATGGATTACCCTAGGTGGGCAGTGAACATCCTCCATATAATTCAATAAATTAAGTGCTGCAAGTGGTTTGTCCCCTTTTCCAAGTGCATGGAGAAGTAAATTATAAGTATGTAAATCAGGAACAATCTCATTTTGTCCCATCTCATCAAGCAGCTTATGGAACTCACCCATCTTACCCAGCCTGAATTTGGCACACATCAACACATTATAAGTAAAAACATCGGGAAAATGCCCATCATCCAACATCAGCTTGTACACCCACTCAATCAGTCTATACTGTTTCAACGTGACAAGCGAATGAAGAATTGCATTGTACGAGTGCCTAAATGGCCTGAAGTTGAAAGACTGGGACCTGATAAACCTCACCACCAACTTCCTCCTCATACCAGCCTCACCACAAGTGCATATCAGCACATTAAACGTCCTTGGAGTTACGGGGAGCCCATTCTTGGTCATCTCATTCACAAGCATCCACATAGCCTTGAACTCCTCGCAATCGGCATATATCTTGATGGTAAGGTTGTAGGCGAGAACAGTATGCCGGTAACCCTTCTGCTCGCCCGACCAAGTGAAGAACTTGTAAGCCAACCTCGCACACCGTTCCTTGTTCGCACCGTTTATGGACATTCTGATCCGCAAAAGCACCTCCCTGACCAGAGGACTGGACACCTTAAGCCGCATGTCTTCTAACATCAACCTAAAATCGACACCGAGCCCGTCCTGTTGGAGCACCTCGTACACTCGGTCCGCTTCTGCCCTAACATGCACTAAGAACCTCCGACGAGGAACGAATTCATTGACCCGTGTCCTGTTTTCTTCATCGTCATTGCCGCCACCTTCGTCATCTTCAACATTGCCGGCCCTATCAGAAGGAGCAGCAGCAGAAGCGGTATCTCCGAACAGAAGGGTCTCGGGAAGGGCGGAACAAAATTCCGTTCTCTTCTCCGGTCCGTCGTCGCTGTGACCATCGTTGCCGCATAAACATCTGGACGGCATGATTCGGATGGGGAAAGAGGAGAGGCTGCGCAACGGGGCACGGCGATAGAGAAGGAGAGAAGCCATGGCGGCGGTGCAAGGGACCAAGCCAGGCGAACACGAGAGACTCGGAAGCGGAAGCAGCTCGTCTCACCGAGTCATTGGATGCCGGCCGGCGATGTCGCCGCTGCTTCCCGAGTCCGGTCGTCGTAGATCGATCGGGTACCTGATTTCGTGTTGCGTCGCGCCGCCGGCACGATGCGTCGGCTGTCGTCGTATCCTGACGAAACGATAAAAAATAAATTTTATTTTATTATTTAAAATTAGATTTAAAAATATTAAATGCTTATTTCATCAAAAATTAAATTTCAAAATAGTTAAAAATTATGAAAATAAGTGAAAAAATTATAATACAGGAAAAATTACTTTTTTACGCTATGGAAAATATAGTTTCCTTTTAGAAAAAAATAAAATATAAAATAAATAGTTAAAAAATTAAAAAATAAATAGAAGAGTTAGAGATTTGAAAGTTAAAAGAGAAATGTAAAATCAAAGAATAAAAATAAAAGTAATAGTTTGTGTAAGAATGGGAAATAAAATAATAATAATTTTATAATAAATAGGAAATGAAAATTATAGGATACTTTAGATTATTTTTAACTGAAAATTGTAAAAATAAAGATTATTTTTACACGAGAAATGAGAAAAATCTCAAAAATAAAACAACACACATCGAGAGTTCATACTTTAGATTTCTCTTATATTCTAAAAGAAGGATATAGGATACAAATGATGAAAAATATTTAAATATTATATCTCATTTGGAAAGTGATGAAAATTAGATTTCTCGTCATTTTATGTTCACACAAACACTTTTAAAAAATCAATCAATGAAAAAGTAAATTCCAATAAATTTCTTTCTCGTAAATTTTAAATGCACAAATAAGAGAAAATTTTAAGGAAATAGAAATTCTGGATGTTATTTATATACGATAGAAAAATCTAGAAAATCTATTTATATGTCTTTTGTACACAATCTATAAAATCTAAACAGAAATTTGATAAATTCAAAAAAATATTTTAAATAATAAGTTAATACTGATAATTTCTTGCTGATACAATTAAAATTATAAATATAATTTCAATAGTAAAATTAAAATAATACCTTATAAATGATAGTCCTGCGTGAAGATTTAATACAAAAACTTAAATACAACGTATGATCAACACAATACATTCTCTCTCTTTTCACTCTTAAGTCATTATAGTTGTAGTGTTAAATTCTTCGCATACTTTAAAAACATCTACATGCTTAACAGTATCAATTCTTGTTAATTCATGTTGTAAGATCTTCAATTAAAATAATTTTAAATTATATTTCATAAAGATATGACATGTAATACCGTGGAATTGTGAAATGATGTTTCATTACCATAAATGTATGCTTGATAATTGTCCTTAGTTACGAATACCTGAAATTAAATTGTTTATTCCATTATTAGAGAAACGATTAACATTATAATCTGATAAGTGATATTTTACTTGTCCAAACGAAAAAATAAATTCCAATCTATTTAAATAATCAGTATCTACCAAGTAAAACTTACCTACGGGATAATTTTTAAATTAGTGAAATAAAATAATGTAATTTTCAATCAAAAATAAGTAATACATCCAGTGGAACTCAAAATTCATTTATTTTAGATAATGCAATTTGAAAGATTATTTTCATCATTTTTTATTAATTTTAAATATACAAATATTACCTGTTGTCAAATACTAATGCTACGCGTCCATTAAGAATATAAATAAATTGCAAGTCATGATAATATTTTGTAATAATTCATCATTTTCTATTTCTAAAATGTACTCTCTTCTTCTTAAAGCATTATTTTGATATATGTACTTTCAATGGCTTCAATATAACCTTATTCATCAACAATTACTCAAAAATTTCATCCATATTCAAAAGTAACTAACTTTGAAATTTATGAACTTACCTTAAAATATTGAAACACATCAGTTAATTTTAAAAGTGTGACTGATAATATATGATACAGATGTAATTTAGAATTTAACATTTCATTAAAATAGATGCCAACTCACCAAGTAAAACAATAAAATCATTTTCTTGTAACTTTGTACTTTTAATTTTGTCCAACAATAACAAGAAACATTGTTAACTTTTCTTTTGCAGTAATATTATTATCATCTATTATTGCTACTTCTATAAAAATATGTCAACTCATTCTATATTTTTTTTTACTATTATATAATTGATTTGGTGATAAATGATCTAGTAATCTTCTAATGTGATATTGAAATTTCTTACTGTAAAATTCAATCTGTAATAATTAAAATAGTATTTAAAGTACCTGCAAGTCTAACTAGAATATTCCATATTGATAATATCATCCTAATTTTGTTGAGTTTCTTATTGTTCATTTTCAAGTGATCTTTTTTTTATTTGTATTTGTCTGATTTAATAATTTTTAAGATATTTTTAATTTCAAATCTACCATTTAAAACAATTTCTTTCCTTTTTTTTCTTTTTCTCTCCTTTCAATTTTACCCGAATACATCCAAAATTCTTAAATTACAATTATTTTTTTCTCTAAGAAATTAGTGACATATGAAAAAATAAAGATGCTGAAAAGGTATATTTAAGATGAACTTTAATCAACAGTTAGATAAAATTAAAATTATATAATAAATAGTACGATAAAAAATTTATATATTAAAATTTATATAATAATAATAACACGTATAATTTTAAAAAATCTTTTTCAAACGTAACCATGATAATATAATAATAATAATAATATAATATAAGAAAACACGTGACGTGGTCCCCACGTGGGTAGCAGTTGCTTTCTCCCTGGATTCTCTGGGATTCCACGAGATACCGTGGGCTATAGAAGCCGGAATCAGGGGGGAAATTGCACAAATGATACAACTCAAAAACAAATTTTAAAAATGTAAATAAAAATAGTAAAGTTGAGTTGTATGTCTGTATTTTATAATCTACAATTTAAAGTTGATAAGTAACATATTTATAAAATGTGATTTTTGTTGAATAGAAAAAAGAAACATTACCTACACCCAGTTATTTTAAATGAATAGATAAAACTCTCAGTAAGTTATGTCAGATTGATGTAGTTTAAATTTATATCGGATCAAGTCATATTCAGCCTTGGTGGCTCAGGTACCATATTAATCCACATGTTAAAAACAAATTGTACTGTGTTAATACGAAAATAGAAAAATATATATGATCCATTAAATTTTACTGTATCAATCAATAATATAATTTAACAATATTAAATTATACTGATCTAATTAGATGGCACGCGCAACTTTATACATGGAAAGCATTTAATTCAAATTTGATTCGTCCATTTATTATACCTATAGTTTGAAAAAGTTACGGAATAATTACTTATTTAAGGAAGCAGCACTGGCACTAGCTCGCTCTTGCTGTAACGCATGTTTAAATAATAATAATAATTTATTTGTTGATTCTGAAATATTTGATCGAATTTAATTACTTTATTTAAATAGCCACATTATCTTCTTGCTCGACCAATTAAAGATTTGTTTGTGTCTTGAGTATATTGAAAAAAAGTTATTAAATGTTTCAGAAATTATTGAAAGATAAAGTTTAATAAAAAAAAAGTATTTGTGGTAATTACAAATATTTATAAAAAAATTGAGAATTCAAGTGAAAGTATCCAAATTTTATAATGAATGTAATAAAGTCAGTTGAGGTCTTTTTTAATTTTTTTTATAGATTTTCAAGTAAATTAGTTTTATTTATTTAACAAATAAAATTACGTAGAAAATATCGTAAAATATACATTTCAAAAAAGTTGTAATTTTTTTTAACTTTCTTTCTTTTTTCGCCCTAACTCCTAAATAAATACTCTTCAATTTTTAAATCTTTCTCTTGCTTTTTGTTAGGATGTTTGTATATATAAAATTAAATAAAAATTTATTTATTAATTAAAATTAAATAAAAATAAATTTAATGTGAAAGTATTTATGTATCGATCAAAATTAAATAAAATTGAAAATGTAATTTACGATGATACGTAATCATAAAAGATCTATTAAACAGAGATGGCGATAAATTATTAAAATTATGTAAAATAATAAATATGATTGATTTCTTTTCAATTCAAAAAAAAATATAAGAATTTAATTTTCAATCTTCCTTTTATACTGGTAAAGTTAAAAAATAAATACTTAATCCTCTCTTCTTTAACACAATTGTTCAAGTTAAGAAAAACTAAATTTATCGTGATCTCATTCCTTTCGAGATTAACCGTACAGATCTCAATAATAATAATAATAATAATAAAATAAATAAAGGCCGCGAGGTGGAGCACATGGCACGCACGTGCCTTTGATATTTTTGTGTTCGCCGACAAGAATGACGGGCGTCTAAGGCTTCGTTTTTTATTCTTATTTTTAATGTTTAAAAGTATTTTTAGCTTATGATATGTATATTTTTTATTTTATTATTAAAATTATTTTTTTCTTTTTTATTTTAAACTTATTTTCTTAAAAATTATTTTTTCATTTTAAAAATAAAAAATAAAGAAAAAGAACGCTTCCCGAGGGCATGTCGACGGAGCAAACCAGTACCGCCACGCCCCGTCTCATCTCTTCTCCTTCGTCGTCGTCGCAGCAGTCGCCGTTGCCGGCGTCGGCGTCTGGAAAATAACAAAAGGTCGGCCCTGTCACCGACCGAGTATTCGGGCCATCGGCGACACCGTGTCTCTGTCATTTTTTCGCTTCAAATCAAACTCACGGTAGCGCAGAATTTACGTAATTTTCAATTTTAATTAGTTAATTTCTTTTCAATATAGTTTTTACATTGCATGTATTTATGACATCAGTTTCATTTTTTTTGACGTAAACTAAAAACAAAAACTACGGAAATAAGTGCGTTTGAAATTTAAGAAGTTAATATAGTTAAGTTAGAGTTATTTTTATAAATGAAGTTAAAATTATAAAATAATTTAAATAATAAAAAATTTAATATTAAAATTTATATTATAATAATAATAAGTAATTTTAAAAATAAAAAGAAATTGAAAATAAGCAGTCATAAATCTCAATTTAACTATACTTCAAGTGCACACATTTGAAACATGTGTTTTATTTATATGATAATAATAATATGTAAAAATTTGTATAAAACTAAAGTTAAAATTCAAAAAATAATTTTCAAAAGTAACTCAAGATTTACTTATAAAAAAAAAGGTTTGTGTTTCTTAGAAATCAATAAAAATAAAAATATAAAAAAAATTTCATTGTTTAAATGTTACAAATCTAGAATATTTGTAATATTTTAAAAATTAAATATAAATTTTCTTATATTTTTATAAGGTACATAAATAATTCTATAAAATTTCTTATTTTCATATTTTTAAAATTTTAACGATGAAAAAAAGTTGGACATTGCCACGCCGATAACGACTAATAAAACTACAATCTTGATCTTTGATGTAGCTGTAAACCTCAAACGGTAGTAACAATTTTGTAGTTAATGACGGTTTATAATTAATTAATGACGTCCTCTTTGCTCGTCGACCGCAATAATTCTAACTTAAAAATTTCCGATTGATTAAAATCATTAAATATTATTAACGAGGTTGGTGCAACAGCTAGCTCAAGAGGCATCCACATCCGAATAAGCAAAGCATTCCACGGCAAACGCGATCGTGACATTGAAAATATCCATTTTAAGTTGTTATAATTAAAAAATATCTCTATCACGCACTTGTGATCTTAATTATTAAAATAGTCTTTGATAAATACAAAGAATAAAATAAATTTACGATAGAGTAGTTGAATAGATTAAATTTAATATATAAATAGTTCTTTTATTTATAGTTAATTAATTTTAAAATAAAATTTTAAAATAATATCAAAGTTAATTTACGTACATATATCGTGGATTCTTTCTAATAAAATTCAATTCATTTATTGAATTGAAAAAAAATCTAAAATTCAAGTAGAATTCTTTTACCCCCTTTTACGGAACATTCTATAACCATTGTAGCTCCCAAAAGTTTATTATACGAATAGTTAAATTTTAAAATATATTAAATTTTTAGTATTTTTAAAATAAAAATAAATTTAATTTTATCAAATTTCATCATATATATGTACAATATATTGAAATTTTAAATTTTATTCAATTCTACGAGATACACAAATACATTTATACTAAATTTAATTTAATTTTAACTAAAAAATAAATTATTCACATTTTATTTCTATTTAATTCTACGTTCTCTTATATGTATAAATTTTTAAAAAAACTGAGTAAGAGAGTATGTTAAAATAATTTTATATTAATAAATGTAACAAATAAACTAAAGTTAATATATTCATAACTCTTCAATTTCGAGAATCTAGATACGAAGAACTGTTATACTTATTATCAATTAATATTAAGATAAAATTTTAACATTAATGTCGTAGGTTTTTCTGTACAATTTTTTAAAAAACAAAGATCTGAGCTCTATCCAAGAATTTATTAAATTAAATTAAAATTTAGCAAAAGTAAAAATTACATTAAAACAAATATTACATTACAAATTTTAAATATATATATATATATATATATACACACGAATAATATCTTTTGATTGTATCTATAGAAAATTAATTTTATAGATATTTAATCTAACGAGAGAAAATACATTAAGATTGATTCTTATCATCTTTTTTCCTTTCCTTTTAAATCTCTTTACCTAATTTTTAAATTCTAAATTAGAATATCAAATTCACAAAATTAACTTATTTCTTTGGAAAAAGTAAATTTTTTAAAAAAACTTAAATTTGAATACTCATGGAATAATTTTCTATATATATCATTAGAGAATTTTCTAATGATGTCCTAATTCTCTCTTTGATCTCCTTCTATCGTATACATCTATATATATAAAAGTGAGATAAATACGTAACTTTTTTCATTCTAATTATCGACGTGGAGAGATTAATTAAAAATATGACATCAATAATTTAGGTTAAAATAATACTAAAACCACGTCTTTTCAATTTTAATAATCGTTATAAAAAATTTAATAAAATAAAAATTAATTCTCGAAGGTGACAGGTGGACGCCGCGGCAACGACGTGTATTTGCCGTGGAAAATCCAAGTTGGGCGAAAGGCACGTCGACCACAGCTCATCTGCGGTGGAGATTGTTTCCATTCTTTATCGATATCCCCCTTGGTTTTGGAGTATTTGCAGAAGAGTGCGTTGTTCAGGCTTTTCTTAGTAACGGTTTTTTTTTTTTAAAAAAAAGAGATTTAAATATTTCAATGAATGCGATTGTAAGCGCACCTGCCAAATGAAGCAAACGAAAATGATGGAAAAACAATTTTTAGGATGCTTAAATTAGATTATGGCTGAGTTTTTTCTATAATAAAAAAATTATCCAGTTTTGATTCATTTTAAGAAGGCAAATTATTAAAAAAGTGAACCACTGATCGTGTTGATTTATGAAATTTATGTATTTTTTGCGGTTGGAACCATTTATGGTGAAACGTGGGGTTGTTTGTGCAAAATGTTATCGACTCGGTACGCTACAAATATAAAAAGGAGAGGTGAGATCGAAGCTTTGTTTGATAAAATTATAGGTTAACTTTTTTAGGTTAATATACTTTTTCTATATAATAATTATTATAATAAATATTTATATATTAAAATTTATATTATAATAATAATATATAAAAATTTATACAAAACTAAAGTCGAAGGAACATGAGAATAAAATCACCGAAATCACAACATTTCTAATCTGTCACTGGGGCCCAAATATATTTATATAATTACAAAACAGTCCCTCGTCTTCCCTACAAAGGCCCGCTCGCCACCTGATCGTTTCCCACCCCCTTCCTTCTCATCCGCCACCGTCCGCCGGCTGGTGCCGCCGAGTTCCGCGGGGAGCGCCAGGAACCTCGAGGATCAATTCGTGTCGGTCAACCCTTGGGGGGCAGGAAGGAGAAGGGAGGGAAGCGAATGGGAGAGGAAAAGCAGGAGAAGACGCCGGCTCCGGCTCCGGCTCCGGCTCAGGCTGCGCCTTCCGATCCACAGCAACCGACGGCGGTCCCGGAAGCTGTGGATGAGAAGAGCGTTGTCCCGACAGCATCCTGCGATGAGAAGCCCGACAACTCCAAGGCTCTTGTTGTTGTAGGTAGTAAGCGCTTCGCTTATTCGCTTTGTTCGTCCTCTCACCTGTCTGCGTTTTGTTGTGCGTTCCTCGGATAAAAAAAGGCAATTTTTCTTTTTCTTTTTGAAGGTTTTGGTTTCTGAATTTTGGTTTTTATGGGTGTTTTTTCCCACCTTCTTGTGATTTTTCTGTCTCTTCGATCCTTTTTTTTTCTTTTTGCTTGTGAAAAGTGCAGAGTTGGTTTTTATCCTCTGTTGTAGTGGACCTAGTGGTACAACCAGAGTTAGGTGAGTTGGTTGTGAGCCTCAGACCTCTTTATGTTATCAAGATAAGAAGAAATTCTTTGCACCTCTGTATTTGATTTTTGTTATATGGAATACACATGCTTGTGTAACTTGTGCAGTTTGATGTCTTTCCCCTTGGGAATTTGCTGTTGGTGAAGATTCTCACAAAGATGCACCTTAAAAGTGTAATTCGGATGGTGGCGGAGTTGGTGATGTTCGATTGTGCTGGTTTCAGGGATTACCAACTTCTTGAAGTATTTAATTTTTCTTTTATGAACTCTCTCGATTTAGTGGTCCTGCCATTTCACTATGGTTCCCCCATAGAAACCATCTTGATGACATAATCACTTTTCTTGTTTTTACTTCTACGAGGTTCCTACGGAAAAATAAGATTCAATTAAGAAACCTAAGAGTGTTTAATATGAAAGGAGTCTGGATAAACTATTTCCTAGTCCTGATGTTTATAATTTTCTGCCCACTGGAGTTATTCTCTTGAGCTTGTGCTATTATTCTGTATTTTCCCATCTTTTGAGTTGTTTTCTGTCTGATTTCTTTTTTGGCCTATGATCCGAATTTTTGTTAGTTTTTGGTTAATTTTCTATTGTTTGCAAGGTTGCTTCCTATCTATCCCTTTTTTTAATTTCTTCTTTTGTCGTTTAGAAGAATCTCTTACTTTTCTTTTTTTTAAGAGTTGTATTAATATATGGTTTGTGATAGGTCCTAATATCAGCAATTCTTGTGCACAAAAGTTGTATAATATTCTCAATCCAGCAATATTCCTTTTTTTGTATGTAATTCCTTCAATCCCTGTGACAGAATTTTATGTAGAGCAACACTTTTGGTGTAATTCACAAGTAACTAGTAGAATTCCAGCGAGAAGAAAATAACATTTGATTTCAACTTTCATATCTGTTGTGTATTTCATCAGGATCTAGTACTACCTTAGCAATCCCTGAAATTGTCGCATAACAGTTGGGTACACATTTTGCTTGATATGTATTAGATTTTTCCTACCATGATTTTGATTTTGCATGATGCACTATTTGGTATTTCCACTAATATAAAAACTACCATTTTTTTAATAGAAAAACCAGAGGAGCCTACAGCAGAGAAAAGCAAAGAAGTGAAAGAAGAGAAAGAGGAGAAAAGTGGTGGATCGGCTGACAGAGGTATTATTTGTCAAACACATCGTAGATTTTTTTTTCAACATCTGAAAATAAGCATCCTTTAACCTATGGTTCCAAAATCCACAGATGCTGCTCTTCTACGGATTGAAACTGAGAAGAGAATGTCGTTGGTGAGGGCTTGGGAGGATAATGAGAAGACCAAGGCTGAAAACAAGTACGATTCCAACTACATACGTGTGCATTGTTTGTTGTGTTTGGTTTCTTTGAAAATATCTTTATTCTTTGCCAATATCAAAGTCTCCATACTCTGTAAACAGGGCAACCAAGAAACTTTCAAGTATCTCGTCCTGGGAGAATACAAAGAAGGCTGCTCTTGAAGCAAAGCTGAAGACGAAAGAGGTGATTTCTCGATTTCCCCATGCGTGGCCGTTAATTTTGTTTTGTCATTTGTTGCAAGGAAATCTCATCCTGTTCCAAATGCAGGAAGAATTGGAAAAGAAGAAAGGTGAGTGTGGTGAGATAATGAGGAACAAGATGGCACTTATCCAGAAAAAAGCAGAAGAGAAGAAGGCAAATGTGGTGGCAAAGCGTGGTGAGGAGTGTGTGAAGGCAGAGGAGTCGGCTGCAAAGTACCGCGTCACAGGAATTGCACCACCCAAGAAGCTTTTGGGATGCTTTTCAGGCTGAAAATTTCGAAACCACTTGAAGATGCTCTTACCCATCCACTTGTCTCCGTCTATCTGTGAAATTTCTCTGCTTGTTGGTGTATCAGTGTGAAGACTTTCGAAGATTGGTAAGGTGTTGTGTTTGTAAGTTTGTATATACAAATAATTCTGTAAAAATCTCGGATGTGTTTGTATTCTTGAAGTTGAAGTCTCTGTTTGGTGTGTGACTGGTTTGATTTGATGTCTCCTGTAATTCTTTAATTTTGTGGAACATGTATTTGAACTTTTGTTTTAAAGAACATATTCTATTATTCTCCTTCTCTGTTATGGTTTGGGTTCTTGTACTTCTGTGGCTTACATGAATTATCAATGTCATCTTTTAACATATACAAATATGCATACTTCAACTCTCTTTGAAACCTTGATTGGGAAGAAATACCACAAAAAAAGTTAATAATATAAACTCACTTTCTTCTGATTATTGCTTAAATTATTATTTTTTTATATTATATATATATATATATATATATGAAAAATGATTTTGTAGGTGTTTATAGAAGTCGATTCTATAGACACTCGTTAGATCAATATTTAACGGCGGTTTGATCAAGAGAAAGAGTGTCTAAAAAAAAAACTCCTACCGATGACATCCGCTTAAAAACAGTCTATTTATTTTAATACAAAAAAATTCACAAAAAGTCACATGCGAGATTTTGCAATTCTTTTTCGTTACTTACGATTTGCGATTTTTTTTCTCCAATCAAAATCACCAGTGATTCGTCGTCTCCCTGGAAGTCTCATTATTTTTCCCTCGATCTTTTTAAAGTTATCGAATGCAACACGTAAGGACGTCAGTTAGCGTTAGATCTACCAACGAGTTACAAGTGTATTTTCATGTTATTAAAAGTTGATTTATTAAGTGTATTGATTATACTTTCATTTAACATGAATGAACATTTATTGGAGAAAAAATGTTTGTAACATTTATTAGGAAAAAAGTTAGTTAGATTGACAAACTATTAATTACATTAAGTACAAAATAAAATATGTTTAATCTGAAATGTTACTTTTAATTATCAACCACTCTATAAAGAATAGACGGATGTAAAAGTAAATAGATAATTATAGATTAGTGGTTGATGACTACAAAGTAGTTGATAATTAAAAATCACTCTGTAAAATTAATTAGCAACAGACTAAGATTATTATCAACTACTCTGTAAAGTTATCAACATACTTTAAAATTTAAAGTTAATTATCTTAGTCTGTTGGTAATTTAAAAGTCGTAATATATACACCTTTACAAAGTAGTTGATAATTAGTGGTTGATAACTTTAATTAAATGTTGCAACGTTAACTTTACAGAGTTGTTAATAATTTCAAAGTCTCACTTCTTTATTGTCGCACTTTTAATTAAAGAATCAACCATTCTCGAATTATCAAAAACTATTGGATGATAAACAACAAGTATAATGGCTTAAACAGGACTATTCTGAAATACAAGAGTTTGATGACCTAGAGTTCAATATTAGAATGGAATGGTCGGCTAGCCATCCCGATGGAGAAGGAGAAGGAAATGCAAGTCCACACCATATCATGAAATTTTCTTCGGAACATGATGCATATAATTTTTATAATGCATATGCAATGAAGAAATGTTTTGCTATTAAAAAAAGTTGGTTCAGAAAATCAAAAGTCAATAGAGAATTAATAACACATAATTTTGTTTGTTATAAAGAAGGACATAAATGACAAATGTTACTCGAGAAGTGATGTGGGCAGACAACGAGACATTCAGGAAAGTTGTGCTGCAAGGTTTTATGTGGTGCGCAATGAATTAAATGTGTGAGTAGTTGAGAAATTTGTCAAAAAGGACAATCATGTTCTTGCATCACCTGCAAAATCAAAAATATTAAAATCTCATAAAAAGATATTAATTGTATCAAAATGGTTGCTAAATACCCTATTAAAATGTGGCATTCAACCTTCCAAAGTGGCAAATGTTCTTTCAAATATGTCACAGCAAAATATTAGTCTCGATCAAGTTATTCACCTTAACAAGACTAGGCGAAAGAATAATATGGGCAAGGAATGTATGACGGTAGTACAATATTTTCAACAACAAAGTCTTAAGGATCCAAATTATTTCTTCTATTTTGAATTAGAAGAAGATGATACAATCAGAAGTGTCTTCTAGGCTGATGAAAGGGCTCACAAAGCATATATGAAGTTTGGAGATGTTATTTTTGATACCACTTATAAAACCAATAGTTTCAACATGCCTTTTACACCATTTACTGGAGTTAAATCACCACAAGCATTCCACATTGTTTAGGTGTACTTTACTAGTAGATAAGACAAAAAAAACCTTTCATTAGTTGTTTAGTACATTCCAAACTTGCATGTATGACAAGAATCTAAAGGCCATTATTACAGATCAAGATCATGCAATGTGTGTAGTTATTTCTGAAGTTTTTTCAGATTCTATACATCGTTATTGTTCTTGGCATATTGGCTGAAATGCCATTGGTCATGTCTCAGAGATGCGCACTGATGTTAACTTTAAGGTTGATTACAATAAATGTATATATGGTGCAAGGACTCTTGAAGAGTTTGAAAAGGAGTGGAAATTATTGACAGTTAAATATCCAACACTACATGGTAACTTTTGGCTGAATTACATGTATACCATCCGATAGCATTGAGTTTCATACTATATGAAAGATATATTTATGGCAAGCATGACCACAAGTCAAAGGTCTGAGAGCATAAATTCATTTTTTGATGGGTATGTGCATTCTCATACTCTTTTTTCAGAATTTGTTTTCCAATATGATAAAGCATTGAAAGCAAGACATCAATCCGAGGAACATGAAGATTTAATTACTTTGACAACAAAGTCGACACTTTTATTCTTTACCTCAATTGAAATTCAAGTGTCTGCAAGTTATACAAGGAAGATTTTTTCTGTATTCCAAGATGAAATGAGAAAAGGATTGACATATCTTAATAAAAAAATAAGCAAAGTAAGTATGCAATATTGTTTTGAAATTTGGAATCCAATGATGCCAACAAAACCTAAAATAGTCAGTTTGAATATGGAAACCAATTATGACGTATGTTGTTCATGTAAAAAATTTGAAAATAAAGGTCTTCTTTGTCATCATATCTTTTCTGTATTATGAAAGAAACAAATCACCCACGTACCAAGCAAATATATATTGCATAGATGGATCATTCACTGCAGATACCACAGTAGCACTATTGGTGAACCACCAGATCATGTTGACAGGTATGTTTATTATATTCATCAAAGAATTTTATTTCCACAATTGATGCTGATGAAACATCTTTTTGTATTTGTCACAGGTTTACTCCTCTCATGAGATGAGACTTATGGTCTAGTGCATTCAAATTGGTACACACTACTTTCACTTCAACAGAACAGTATGCACTAGTGAAATCAACTTTTGATGATTTGTTGAAGAGAACCAGTGGATTACGTGTGTAGTGTACATAAGATGATCAAAGTGGAAATAACTCTACTACAGTTGATTTACCAACTGATTTTGTGGTGAATAATCCATCTACATCACGAAAAACCAAAGGAAGACTTGCCCATTCTCAACGGCTAAAAGCTTCCTTTGAAGAAATTAACACTCATAAGAAGAGAAGGATGTGTTATGGGTGTGGGGAACTAGGTCATTATATAACTACTTTCCCTAATGCAGGTAGTCGTCAATAAAATAGGAAAGATGATGCCTGAAGAGGAATATGACACAAGCATGCTTACATTACATATAACTGTTTTAGTCAAATAAATTAATGTAATATATTGAAATATTGAAATTCGTTCAGGTCACAACTTGTGTTTGGTGACATATATGTTTAGTTTTATAGTCATAAAAAATGTGGAGATTGTTAAGGATAATGTTCTTTGATTAATTATATTTATTGTTTTGATGAAGAATTTAATGTTAACGTTCTATAACAAAACTTATTGTTATCATTTAAGTATGTTTAGTGCACACAGATTCACATAAAACTTCAAGAGTAACCCTGCTATCGTTGTAGAAAATTGTGAAGTGGTTTTCCAACATTTAAATAAGGCGGAACTAACGTAGAAATAAAGTAGCGACGAACAGAAGTATCGTTTACAGACCCGTCTATAAACGGTAGTTCCGTGACTTTACCTTATAATTACGTGGAAGTACCGTCAATTGAATTATTTGGGTGACGGCCATACTGTACAATGCACATGCCTAATTTAAAAAGTCACGTGTGAATGTTAAAACACTGGTCTTTTAATACAATCGTCCAATCTTTTAACATAAAACGCCGATTCTGTCATCACGTGTGAACTTAAATTTTCATGTGACATCTAACTATACCCCTTCGAATATTAAGTTGACGGTTATACTGTACAACACACGCCTAAATTAAAAAGTCACGTGTGAATGTTAAAACGCCGATCTTTTAATACAATCGTTCAGTCTTTTAACATAAAACTTTGATTCTCTCATCACGTATAAACTTAAAATTTCATGTGACATCTAAACTATACCCCTTCGAATATTAAGTTAACAGCCATACTATACAATGCACGTGCCTAACTTAAAAAGTCACATGCGAATATTAAAACGTCAGTCTTTTAATACAATCGTCCAATCTTTTAACATAAAACGCCGATTCTCTCATCACGTGTGAACTTAAAATTTCACGTGACATTTAACTATACCCTTTCGAATATTAAGTTGACGGTCATATTGTACAACACACGCACCTAACTTAAAAAGTCACGTGTGAATGTTAAAACGCTAGTCTTTTAATACAATCATCCAATCTTTTAACATAAAATGCCGATTCTCTCATCACGTGTGAACTTAAAATTTCACGTGACATCTAAACTATACCCCTTCAAATATTAACTTGACGATTATACTGTACAACGCAAGCACCTAACTTAAAAAGTCACATGTAAATGTTAAAATGCTAGTCTTTTAATACAATCGTCCGGTCTTTTAACATATAACGCCAGTCGTTTAATACAATCCTCTACTCTTTCAAATAAGTAGTAGTATTGAATAGCAAATATCTTTATGGTAAGATCCGATTATAAAAATTCGACAACTTTAACCCTCAATCTCTAAGCATATATAAAGTTTAAATTCGTAATGCTCTGTGCTCTAGTCTTCTTGAGCAAAAGCAACTACGTCGTGTGTGACTTGGAGAAGAAGCTTCACTGTCAGTAACGTAGCAATGGCACGCAGAAAGAAGAACATTGAAGTTCCACTGGTACTTTTACGTACATGGCAAGTCAAAATTGACAAAGTTGACAAGGAGATAGAGCTATTGAAGTTCAAGTATGACTTCTCTACTGACGTCTTTGAAGTTGTTGCAGATGAGGTCAACATTGTAGAAACAGAGAATTTGCAACTACGATTACGGTCGGAAGGAGAAAAACTACACAATATTCGGTGTGCTGAGCAAAATGTGTTAAAATCATTTGGTGACTTTTTAAGTTAAGCGTGTGCGTTCTAAAGTACACGTTGTGTGTGAATAGTAGTTAGGCATTTTAAGGGTATCTCACTGAGACTATTATGTTTTGATGATGAATACTTAATTATTGTTTAATCATAATGTAATGGTAATTTAACAGTCATAATTATATTTGCTAATTATCTATTTACTTATTACTTCAACGTACTGGACATATTATTTCAATTAATGCTAAATTATTTAAAACTATACCCATTCGATCTAGGTTAAGTGTTTTTAATTATTTAATCAAAATTCTTTTTAATTCAAATCGAATTAATTTAAACAAAATTCCACCCTAATATTTTAAGTTAGTAGATGACATATATTCAATATTTAGAACACTTCGGCGTGATATTGGAATGAGTGTAGTTACTTAAATAAGTGTTACATATGAATATAGTTCGTGAAAAATTAGAGTAGAATGTCACGTGAAATATTAAGTTCACACGTGATGAGAGAGTCAGCATTTTATGTTAAAAGACCAGACGATTGTATTAAAAGATCAGCGTTTTAACATTAACACGTGATGTTTGGTGGTAGGGCGTGTACTTTAGAACGCACGTGCCCAATGTAAAAAGTCACATGTGAATATTAAAGTACCGGTCTTTTAATACAATCGTCTGGTCTTTTAATACAATCATCCGGTCTTTTAACATAAAACGTTGATTCTCTCATCACGTGTGAACTTAAAATTTCACGTGACATTCTACCATGATTTTTCACGAACTATATTCATATGTAACACTTATTTATCTAACTATATCCCTTTGAATATTAACTTGATGGTCATATTGTACAACGTACATGCTTAACTTACAAAGTCACGTGTAAATGTTAAAATACTGGTCATTTAATACAATCGTCCGATCTTTTAACACAAAACGTCAATTCTCATAATTCGATTATTGAATAGCAGATATATTTATAGTAAGATTCGATAATAAAAGTTTGACAACTTTAACCTTTAATTTTTAAACATATATAAAGCTTAAATTCACCCCCATCGCAGTCCCCGCCCGCCGGACCCCGCTTCCACCGGAGACTGCTGAGCTTCGCCGGGGTGCACATGTAGAACCAACAAGTTGTCGCGTGGTCGGTGTACGACGTCGTCGAGTACTCTGTTTCCGTGAGAACCAGAGACGACGACTGATCTGACCCATCCACATTGGGATGAGAGATGACGGCGCACAGACGGAAGTCCCACTCGCACCGAGCCTTCTCTTCTCCTTCGACGCCCCCGTCCTCCTCCTTCCGGCGGACGGCAGCCGTTGACGACCCACTCATCGAGATGAGCTGCGCCGTCTCGGTCGATCCGACCAATGTCCACCACTGCAACGGAAGCAAGATAATAATGATTCGGGCTACCGTGGTCAAACGTCCGCCGCAATTTGAGATATCGGCGGTAGCCGCGAGGCGGCGGTGGTGGACCAGCACGTGACGACGTGGAGAACCTGCGGCCTGGGTTTTACACCAAGCACCCTGAGTGAAAATCTAACGGAAAACAAAGTCAAAATAAGTTTTAAAATAAAATTAAAGAATAAAAATTACTTGAAAATAATTGAAAATTTCTTTGAAGAAAAGTAAAAAAATAATAATAAAATAATCGAAAATCAAAAAAATGTGAGATTTTCGTTAGGGACGCGAATAAAAAGGATTTTTCCAAGATAAAAAATAAATCCTCAACTTTCCTTTTCTTTGCTTTTTGACTAAATTTTAGAATTTATTTCTAGTTCTTATTTTTGCTTTAACAACTTCAAGGTCTTATTTAATTAATTAATTTTAACTTTAATTTTAATTCTATAAAAAAATTATACGTCATCATTTTCATATAAACCTTTATACATAAACTTTTCATCACAATTTACTATGTACCGTGTAATTCTAATATCATTTATAAAATTACTTTTTAGATTCTATTTGGTTTCAACTTTTGTCCATTTTTAAAATTACTTTTAACGTTATTATTACTAAATAGATTCTAATATATAAATTTTTACTATCTAAATTACTATATAATTTCAACTTCATTCACGAAATAAATTCTAACTTTAATTCTATCTAACTTCTGAAAAAAATTTAATCTTTAGTTTTGTAGGAATAATTTAATTTTCAGACATTTCTTGCTTGTTTTCTAATATTTTTAACTTAACTAAATTTTAGTTAGATCACTCTACCTTTTGTATTAGTTTGACTAACAAAGTTGTGATCAATCTAATACCGATGGAGATGATTAATACTTGATATTTACCATGCTATTACTGTGAGCATGTTTTTACTTTGCTTTTGCATTAAGGTATTGTTTGGAGTCAGGCTCCAGTGAGTTGTAGTAGTTAAATAGAGTTAAAATTGATGTTAATTTTGTGAATGAAATTGAAGTTATGTAATAATTAAAGTGATTGAAGTTTATATAGTAATAATAACATTAAGAGTAGATAGTTTAAGGTTGGCTATAGTGAATTTTAGTAGTTAAATAAAATTAAAATTGAAATTAGTTTTATAAATGAAATTGAAGTTATACAGTGATTAAGGTAGTGAAAGTTTATATATTAAATTTTATACAATAATAATGATATTACGAATGATTTTATAAGTTGACTAAAGCTAACTTCAAACAAGATTAGTCTATACTATGTGGCTTAACATGTGTTTGGGTGGGCATTTTAGTGAGTTTTGGTTGAGTTTTTAAGGTTTTTTAGAAATTATACGATTTAATAAAAATGTGTTGATAATATTTTTTTGAAAGTTAGGACAAATAATGAATAAAATATGTAAAAAAATAATGAATAAAATTTGTAAAAGAATAATAAATAATATTTATTATAATAATGTAATGATAGTATTTTTTTCGTGATGAATAATGAATAAAATATATAATAAAATAATAAATAGTATTTATTATATTAATATAATAATAGTATTTTTTCGAACAATTTGATAATATTATTTTTTAGAATTTTCACATTTAATAAATGATAAACAACGTAAAAGATGTTTAATAAATGATATTACAAACAAGACTATTATACGGAATACTATTATATATAGTATAAAAAAATGATTATACAGTGATAAATATCAATACAAACAAGACTTTAATTAACTTCGAAACTTTTTGATTGGTAGTTAATATATGTCTTAACCACTGTTAAAAAAAAAAACTTTCCATTATTTTTTATTTTATACAAATATCTCAAATTTCATTTTAACTTTTTTTTTCATTTATTTTAGGAAAAATATATTGTCAAATTTATTTTAAACATCGATAATTACATTTTTCGATTAATATTTATCATAAAATACCTACCGCGCGCGAGCGAAAATACCAAGCGATCTCTTCCGCTTCCGCCTTTTCCACCACTCCGTCCTCGCGATCGCTCTGCTCTCTCGGCTACGCACTTCTCCTGCCACCGATGCACCACAGATCACGTAGAATGCCGCTTCCGACGATGACGACGACGATCGGCCTGACATCTTCAATCCATACTTCCCACAAATCACTTATCTGAACGTGCGGTAAGGTTCTCTCACGATTCCCGCTCTTGAGGTTAAGATTTCATGCTTTATTTCCTGTTTGTTGATGATCCTGTTTTTTTTTTCCCCGTTCGGTGTTCTTCCTGTTGTTCTTGAAGTTTTTTGTTCTTTTCGGGGTTTTTTTTTGTTTTTACTATCGAAAAGGTGTGGTTTGAATGTTGGTTTGGGATGGGAGCGTAAAGAACTTCGAGAAAGTTTGTGTGAATGGTGGAGGCAAAGAAGAGTGAGCGTAGTGTCTGTGAAGGTTGGGGCTGTGATTAGGAGGCAGAAAGAGGAGAAGACAGGAGGAGGAGTCGGTTGGGGGAACGGAACCATGTCTAGGAGGTGGTAGTTAAAACAAGCGGGCTTACATTTGTGGTAGAGGCTATTTTAGCAGTAAGAAGTGGATGGAGGCATTGAAGCATAATAGTGGTGGTGGAAAGAAATAGCAGGTAGTCTGGGGGTTGTCTCCTGTCATAATCGTCCAATGTTGATTAAGCAGAAAGCGGTCGATGAAGGCTGATTATAATGCTATAGTTGGCGACAAGTTGACGGTTAGGAGAATATTAGGTTATGACAGCAGCTACAAGATCATCGAGATCTAGTAAGGGTAAATAGTTTTGGTCAGTGGAAGTGTGGAAGTTTTAAGACTTGTGATAAGGAAAAAGGCGGGGATCCAAAAATTTAGAAATGGGATTTTCACGTACATTTTTGGAAGATAAAATGATTGAATTGAACTATCGTTTCCATTTATTATAATTAAAAAATGGTTGTTAGTTTTTTAGTGATATGTTAATTTCATTCTTAAAATATATAAAAACAGAATATTCACAGAAAAAATTGTTTAAAACCCTAAAATTTGATGGTTGCATAAAAAACATAAAACTTAGGGGTATCACGAATTTAACGAACTATTTGCATGCCATTGAACATTACTGACATGTCATAAAAAACATTTTTTAATGATATGTGGGGTGCCAACAATATGCACATAATGTTCAGTGACGTCCAAGTAATTTGATAATTGTTGATGGCATTCAAGGGAAAATTTCTAAAACTCAATGCAAATAGCACAGATCCAACTCAATGGAGAGAGATATGAGAGAAGAAAAATCTCCTCAACACCCATGGAGTGTTGAATAGTAATATAAAAGTGAGATATTGAAACGATATTTTCTTGGAAGTAAAACAGCAATATTTCATACAGAGTTTTGACTGATCCTTTTAAAGGATCACTCAATCTGGCAGATCTGCACCCAAAAAATGACTTGCCGATACAAATCCATGGCTTGGAGAGATAAGAACTTAAGATGCACTTGTAAATAAATGAGAATTAACTAATTTAGATAAATTATAAAAGGTAAAATATGACAAAAAATTGCTTAGTTTAAAATAGTGAAAAAAATTGAAATTTACATGATTTAAAGGAAAATTCAGTGATGACTAAGAATAGATGGAGAAAAACGGTTCTTGTCACCAACTTCACATAGTGTGATTAAAACACTAATTGTTGTATTATGTTGGAGAAAGACTCTCTTAAGTGCCTATGTGAAATAGTTTCTAAAGGCGGCCTTTTTACATTTGTTAGTGGAGAAATTCTTTTCGGAATGATGCCCATACCATATGGAATACTTCAGCAAACGAAAATGTCCTTTGACTTCAGCAACGTGTGTATGCATGTGTAGAAAGGAAGGTAAAAAGCAAAATAACACCATGATTTGGTTTACTTTTAGTAAAAAGAAACTATTTTCCATTCCAATGGTTTCCTTTGTTTTTAATTGTACAAGTCCTTATGTCAATATTCTTTTTTCAAAAGCTATTCTTCATGATTCCTCTTTAAGGAGGGAACCTTTTTGTTGCGTGAGGCTAAAATTCAAGCTACTTCAGATATATGCCTTTTTGATGTTCTCCATCGTTTTTCATGTACTTTGAGTAAAGAATGTATAATATCGTCACTTCCTTTGATATCCTTCTGCTGCTGATGTTAATCCTGTATGTTGCAGTAAACAAAAGTATCTTTCTATTTACTGAAGATGATGGAGCATGACGTAATATCTGATACATTTGGTGATGCCAGTGATGACAATAATGAACAAAGTGAAGAATTTGATGATGCTTATGAAGAAGAGGTCGTCGTGGTGGAGGAGGAGGAGGAGGAGGAGGAGAAGAAGAAGAAGAAGAAGAAGAGGAAGAGGAAGAGGAAGAGGAAGATTCTATGAAAGCAGTAAACACGGAAGTAAATTTTGTGGATGAAACAAATAAAGAAGAGCTTGTACAAAAAGAGACAAGACAAGAACAAGACGAACCACAGGAAGAACAGGATGAAGAAAACCTGATTAAGGAAGAAGAGGCCGAAGAAAATGCAAGTCTGGAAGAACAGTTTGAAGATCTACGTGAAGCAGAAGCTGAAGAAGCAAGCATTGTAAGGGAAGCAAGCAAAGTAAAGTTTTACGAAGAAGAGGTGGAAGAAGAGCTTATTGAAGAACTAAGTCAAGGCAAGTGTATGGAAGAGCTGACCAAAGTACATAGTGAAGAAGAGTTTGATCAAAAAAAGTTTCGAGAAATGACTAGCAAAATAACACTTGGTCAAGATAGTAGAAGAGAGAAATCTGTATTAACCATGGCTCAGTCATCTTCGAAGAATAGTAACAAAGAATGCCAGTCAGGACAGAATTATTCATTTTCATCTGAAAATAAAAGGAAAACAGATGTAGAACAGGTCCTGACACGAAAAAAAGGCAAGAAAGAAGTGCCTTCAGAGGCAATCTCAGGTTCTGGCCCAATTTATACTTATCATCATGATGCCACAAAGGGCAGTAGTGATGTTCATGCTAAAAATATTGCCAGTGAACACGAAAAGTCTGGAAGCTCTGGTAAGAAAAGATGCAGTAGATGGGATTATCAATCTGAGCCTGGACTTCACGATGATAACATTCAGGTGGCAAAACGGAGGAAAACAAGGTGGGACATTGATGATAAGCAGATTAAAATGTTGGGACCTTTGCAACTCCCTGACTTTACTGGGAAGCTGAATGTTGAAGGTATGTGTGATATTGAAATCCAGAAAATGAATAAGCAACTTGTAGAGATAAACAATAGGCTTCTTGAAGCAGTTGGACCAGAAAATGATATATCTTCTCCTAACCCAATTTACAAGGAACTTGGTATCCAAACCAACAAAAGGAAAGAGAAGCTCCGCTCAAAACTCATAAAAAGGAAGCAAGAAGTCATTGCGAAGTTGATACAGAAAAATCTCCTTCCTATAACCCTGAAAGAAAACACAGCACCACCGAGACACCATAAAAAGCTTTACATACCAGCAAAAGAATTTCCACAGTACAATTTCATCGGCTTGATTCTTGGGCCCTGTGGGAGCAATCAAAAGCGAATGGAAATGGAATCTGGTGCAAAAATTCTATTACGTGGTAAGGGTTCGGTCAAGGAAGGGAGCAGTATCCCGAAACATAATGACTACGATGATGACTTGCACGTTCGAATTGAGGCAGAGAATCAGGAGTCACTTGATACGGCTGTGTCTATGGTGGAAAAACTACTGGTTCCGGTGGTTGAAGAACAGAATGAACTCAAGAAGGCACAGCTACGAGAGCTTGCGATAATAAAAGGAAAATCGAGAAGCTATGTCTCCTGTCTGGTTTGTGGTGATGGTGGGCACTCCACTTCTTCCTGTCCTTTAACTGCATCAGGAGGGGAAGGCAGAATAGACAAAAATTCCACTACTTTTTTTGGTGAAATTGGAGGTAAAGGTCTTTTCTCATATGGTATATCTTCTGATGCTGAACCGGCAGTGAGCTCTGCCTCATCTAACAGTACTGTAATTAACAAAGAGATGGACACTGCAAATCTTTTTGTCGGCTATCTTCCCCCATCAGTTGACGAGACCGGACTGGCACACCTGTTCGGCTCCTTTGGGACCATCGTAAGTACGAAAGTGGTCCGGAACCATGCTACAGGCGCAAGTAAAGGGTATGGCTTTGTCAGGTACGACGATCCTGTAAGTGCTGTGAAAGCTGTGGAACAGATGAACAGATTCCAGATCGGGGGTAAGACATTGGTTGTTCGGCTTGCTGGTCAACCCCCTTCAGGCACCCGTCATAGTTCGAATCCACCTACGCTGAATCCTGTTGGAGGGTTGCCAACTTACTCTGGTCCTTCAAATGTCCCTCAATCTCTCCCTGATGTGACGCCTTTATCAAGACCCTCGGTGTCAATTCCAGGATCTAGCTCAGGTTTCCGTCAGGATGGCATCTTTTTTACTCAAACTGGGTACCTGATGGCACCTTCGACGCCTTATGCTCCCTGCGCAGCTCCAGCAATGCCGCGTGACTCCGGTGAATTCTTCACGCCCGCAGAGTTTGCGAACTTTGCCGGTAATCCAGACAACTTCACCTCTCAGTTTCTTCCACTTGGGCCAAACCCCCAGAACACTTGGTTTTCCTCCATGCTTTCTAGGAATCATTTACCCACCGCTGAAGCTGCAAATTGCCCAAGCAAGGTGGACTATCCAACGTCTTCGTATGATTTGGGGATGGCGTCCAACAGTGTGCCGCCACCCGTGGAAGCTGCGTATTTCCCAGGTAATCCAGATTCTATCAGAAATCCATTTTATCAATAGTGGCTTAAATCTTTTTGACCATTTATTGCCGCCTTGAGTCTGGAATGTACCATAGATCAGTTTTGAAGTTATGTGCATCCTGTGAAAAGGAACTTTGAAGTTTCAACTTCATGGGTGTGAGGCTGTCTGCCACGATTGTTAGAATCAGCTGATTCTACTGATTGAACCTATGTTTGGTTACACCATAAGCAAAATGATACTTGCCTAACAAAGCAAAGGTTTTAAATTCTTTGTAATCAAATTCTCAAACTGATAATTGTAACCATTGCATTATCATGGGAATACATCTAACCATAAATAGTAACAATGCAGAATCTTAATGGGTGGCTATATGTTCATTCCTTGATTGAGAGCTTGATGTAGCTTTTTGACCACATCATCAAAACCTCAGCTATACACACGTCTTCCTCGCTGTGTACAAAAAATCAAAAATCATCACCTCAAGCATACCGATCACAAAATTCAAGGCACCCTACTTCTTTATTTTTATGCCCGACACGCCCTTCAACCCCATCTTCAATGCTGTCTTCCTGAAGAGTGGTGGAGGCTTTTGTAGGCCAATTGACGCGCAAAACCTGTTTGCAAACTCCACCAAGTGCGTTTTGTCCCTTCCTATCTCACTTATTGAGTTGTAGTAACCAAGCCATGCGTGATAGGCCGCTTCCTTGATGCCCGTCTCAATGTTTTGCATTGACGCTTCCACCTGGAAAAAAAAATTGTTCCACAACCTCGTCATGTTGCACTGGGTAGATAGGGGTCTCTGAGGAAAGACATCATCAGATTTCAAGGAAAGTCAATCATGAACTAAATCAATATTTAAGTTATAGATTAACAGAATGGCCCAAGGTAGAGGATGCAAAATGCAAGACAAGAGACCTAAGGTTAGACATTCCAAAAATCTGTGATCACCAGTGAGCATAGTTGTAATGTCACCA
>JAMKPZ010003738.1:0-36368 GCA_024699675.1 Amphibolis antarctica | reverse complement strand
AAATTTCAAAATTTCTTTCCTTCCTAAAAGGTGAGAAATTTCATTCTTTGTCATGATATGAAATAGGGAGAGACGAAATATAATAGTTTATCATAAACTTTCCAATAATTATTAATATAAAATTTTAAATGATTATTAATGATGAATAATTAATGCACAATTTTAAAAAATTATCATTACTATTAGTTTGCAAAAATACTTTATATTAATGGTATATATCCAATAATACATTGTGTAATTTACAAGAAGATCCTACTGATAATTGGAATTTATAAAATAAGATACACCTATGATAAGATGAATTAGCATTTATGAAATGATGCATTCACATTTCTGATAAAATCCTATGCCATTTTTGATATGACCATGTGGAATTTTATCACAAACGACACGAGATGCATTAACATCCTGTATCTTTTTGTACTGCAACAGATGTTATTTCACTCATTCAATGGAAAAAAAAGAAGACAAGCATGCCAGGATACCATAGAAGATTCAGAAAGAGGGATATGAAATGATAAGTGAAGCAGCAGCACATACCCAGAACCAAAGAAGAAATACCTGTCACTAGGGCTTTAACTTGGAAGCAAACCTTGAGTTCAAATAGCTAGTAATTGTTCTCTAAAAAGGGCATTCAATGCAAAAGGCTTTCAATAATGCAAAGATACAGAGAGAATTTTACTATATGTAGCCTTCTCCTAATTTTTTAAATAATAGTAGTGAAATTTACATTGACTAATGTTCAAATATTGATCATATTATTCACTAAGATTATTATTGTTATTCTTGATCAATTAAACAATTACAGTTGGTTTAGACTTATCTTTATAAATGAAAATATCAATTTGAATCCATGATCTTCAGATCATGTTAGAGCAAACTTACCATTACAACAACGTTTTCCTTTAACAAGCCACTGCTAGTTTTAAAAAAAAATCTTTAGTAGAAGTATCTCCAGTAAGCAAACATGAATAGCCTTCGGTAGTTAATCAAAGCTTTTCAATATCATGTCAATAGCTTATTGAACATTATAATATCCCTGGTTGAATGATGTATCTAACGTTCTCATCCAAAAAAGTCATGCACAGACGACAAAAAGTAACCTTGAAGTCTGGTGAATATTACAATTGTCTACCTTCAAAAAAACATTACAAAGGTCTGCGACCATCACACCAAAAATAAATTAGATGAAATAAATGTGACTATATCAAATTTAGTTTCCAACAATGCCCAATAATGGTGATGACGTAGGACTTTCTGCTTGATTGTGCTGGCAAGGTGCTTAGAATAATACCAAGAAAACAAAGTAATGTTTAAGTTGTCACTAAACTATGGGTTTTCGAAGGAAAGAAGCAGTAGGGAAATTACCATAGATGAGACCAATCCTTAAATTTTTTTTCAGTGGATATCGAAGAGCTTTCTACTTCCAAATTATAAGAAATTTACAGCAAGGTCAGGAGTTATTCTCACAAAAGTTTGACAACTCATGGAAGAGGCATTTCTCCAATTCACAGTTCTAAGAACAAAATTCTAATTCTATAATGCTGATCTTGGAGCATCTGAAAAAAAAAAAAAACTAGTTGGTCAAATAATATTTTTATATTGAGAATGAATTAAAAAAAAGAAATCTTCAAATTCATCCAACATTTCCAAAAAATTGTTACCAAAATTCATAAAATTGATTTTTGATGATGATTCAGGTGGAATGCTTTTCTGCAGACTCATGTATGAGAACCATTAACTTTGGTATCATGTATGAGAAGAGTGGACCTTGTGCATGTCTGGGCAATGGGCTGGTCAACGCTATTAATCAGCCACGAGATGACCGCGAAGTCGATGGCACACCAAGCCACATACTCCGCACACTTCATCTTAGGAGGGTCGTCCGTCAAGTGGGTCTCATGCATATGGGAGTTGACGAAGGACTCAAAGGTGCTTGCCCAATAATGGTAGTTGTGCTCAATAAGTTTCACCCCCATGACCATGAGCTTGCCAGCCCACGACACCATCGTCAATTGGTCCATGGAAAGGAGAGAAGGCTGCAATGGCAAGAGAGGAGCGAAAGCAATAGCTAAAACTTGCAAGAGACTGCGTAAGGACAGGCTGCCAAGGGGGGGGGGGGGGGGGCAAAGGAGGAGGAGTGCCCGAGCTTGCTCGTCGCGCACAGGCGACGAGAAAAAAAACATGAGGTCGACAAGCCACTGGCAAAGGAGGTGGAGAGGGATTAAGGTTAACCTAGGTCTGATACCAAGTTGAAAATAATGTGTATTGCTAATCACAAGGTGTACAAGAGATATATATACCAATTAAACGGGTAAACAGATCTATACACTAATCATCCTATCCAACATTTTGAATTAAAAAGTGTAAGAAAATGGTATTGACACTTATTGTATCTACAACTATCATAATACAAACTAAATTTAATTATTTTTGTAAATTTCATAAGTCAAGTATAAATTATGACTCTGTGATCTATCATGTCTTACTAGGTCAATTATGGATCAAGGTATGCTTCAAAGATGTTTGCTAACATTTTCAAGAGGTTCAAATAACTTATTGTTAGGAAAATATTTCACAATAGATTTTGATGACATAAAACTTTTAATAACAAACATATCGTAGGATATATTACATTGGGTACAGAAATTATAAAAAATATCATAAAGCAAAAGTCCAAATCAAAATGAGTATAAGGAAGTTCCAAGACAAGCAAGAAGTTAGAGAAGATCAACAAAAATCAAGGAAAAATGGAGAAATTGAAAATGGAAAAAAGCTCAATGATCATGTTAGAAGATGCAAAAAGTATTTTAATATTATGTATTAGTTGTGTAATTTTGATTTATATTGGTTGGTGTCCTTAAAAAAAGTGCATTTAACAATTGTGAATTACTCGTTAGGCCATAAAACTTTATGTAAAGATGTCCTTAGGGCTTGTGACGAACAACTAATATTTTGCCAACGTCTCTAGTACTTCATTTCCATCTCTAAGATATCATTTTGCTCCTAATTCTCGTAAATAAGTTTGCATTGTAGAGCACCTTTGAAGAAATTTAAGCATTGCAAGGAGAGTACTCAATGGGAATATTACTTCAAGTCTGTAAATTTATTTTTGATTGTAAAATTTAATTCATCAAGTTGTAGTGAGGATTCAGTAAATTATGATGAGAACCATTCAAGTTGTAAGGAAGATTGACTTAATGGTTTTACCAAGGATGTGTAAACAACGAGATGTTAACTTAGAACACCAAAATTAATGAAGATCTCAAGTGAAGAGACAAGGAGTGAACATAGCACCAAGTCTAAAGTAAAACATTACAAATTTTGTGTATTCATGTGGTTTGTACATTGTCTTTCTTATTTGCATTGTATTTAGGATTTAATTTTGCATATTTATTGTACAACTATTTAATTTACAAATAAATAAATTAAATTCACTACTCACACCCATGTAGTGAAGCCAATTAATCCTAACAATTATACATAGAGGAGTACAACTTTAGGCACTTGGATTTGTTTGTTCGAATTGGTAAAAGTCGACCATAGAAACATTTGGTTTATTAAAGTGTGGAATTCCTTTACTTATCATTATGTGTCTGGAATGTGGATGATATATCATATTTCAACAAGTGTCTGGTATGCATTGTTATGACACTATTCTTTCAAGACATGATGCACAATGAGATTTGTATGTTAATGATCTCATTACAATGTTCAAAGGATATGTAGATGACATGCCTAAAGAAGCTATTTGAAAAGTTAAGAAAATTCGAGCTATAACTCAACCAAAATAAATGCACTTTTAGGGCTTCAATGAGCAAGCTCTTTTGACTATATAGTTAATGAAAGAGGCATAGAGATGGATCCAAGTAAAGCTAAAGCCATTTTGCAGATGCCACCATCAAAGACAGAAAAGGAGGTCATTGTTAAACTCACACTGATATGTAAGTCCATATTCAGGCTGCTAAACAAGAATACTAAAATAGAATAGACAGAAGAATGATAGTATACCTTAGATAAAATCAAGCAGATGTTGACAAAATCTCTTATGCTGCTGACTCCATGGTGACCCATTTTCTTATCAGTCAGTTTCTCCATCATCCATGGGAGCAACAAATGCTTGATGGTAGTCTCCCACATTAAGCAGCCAGCTTACTACTTAGTAATTGAAGAAGCTATGAGTTGACAAGGATCCTTTTTATTCCTTGGTATCTTAACATTAAGAATTATTTACAGTCTATTTAGTTTCCTCCAGAAGCCTCGATTGTAGAAAGGACATTGATCTACTTAGCCACTAAATATGTTTTCGGAGGTGGACAACTCTACAGAAGATCCTACGACTAAGTCCTAGATCCTTGTACTTTGTAGGCCACTGATTCAACCAAGTAACCTCTAGTTGGCCTTTACCAAGAATTTAAGGATTGTAGGGCTTCCTGGATCCTTCTACTTTGGTGGGTAGCTAATTTGCAAGGATAAAACTAACATTAGCTGCCAAAAAAGCCTTCTTAAGGACTCTAGAAGATCTCTACTTAGTGCATAAATCCTTATGATATTTAGCATACATAGGAACTTGTATGACATCTAGGAAAGGAATATTCACCTTGACTAATTCAAATATTTCTAAAAAAATTTCCATTTATGCCGAATCCTTTTTCTTCCTTAACCTATTTGGAAATGGAGCATTTGGTCTACTAGGCTCACTAGGAGGTTCATCTCTTGGCTCCTCCATCTTTTTAGGTCCCTCAAATTGACTAGGGTGGCTAGATGAAGCATGATTTGAACATAAATTTCCTTGATGTTGACTATCCTTCCTGTGATCCACCACTAGATTGTCTAATTGTCCACCAGATCTTAATGTATGAATTGCATTAACTTGATTCATGCAATCATCTTGGATCATGTGGACTTGTTGATGATTTGCATTCTAACCTCTAGGGTTAGGTACAGTTTGCCTCAGTAAAGTCCTTGAATTCATTATGAAACCAATAGCCTCACAAATGGCCTGACCCAAATTGACCATTGTTAGTGATAATGTTTTAATAATTATCTATTTATGTTTGATGAGTAGTAATGTTAAATTTAAAGTCTTGAAAAATGTTGATGATTATTTAATATATTTGTAAGTTAAAATGTATTATCAAAAAGTCCCGACTATTCACTCCACATGAAAAAGTTTCTAAGTGTCAACTATATGTGAGTCCATACAGTTATATTATAACTATACACGGGTTCGTACAATTAACCTTTAACTATACAGAGTTACTCAATTGTGCAATTTCTTTTTTATTTATTTATTAAATATAATAACTATACGGAGTAGGTTCATATACTTAAAAGTTAACTATATGAACTAATTAAACATTAAATTGTTATAACTATTTTGAATAAGTCTTACTGATTTATTGGATCTTATTCAATATATCTTTTATTTAATGTTGTTATGAGAAACCATATTGCAAGAAAGACCTATTCTACAGGTGATACTTATTCAACAAGATTACCGATTTAATAAGAATTAATGAAGATTAATGAAGATCTTGTGTGAAGAATAGGTCATTAGAATTTCAGTATAAATACCCCTTTGTATCAAGTGAAATGTATACTTTTCACACCAATGCATTAGAGAGTGATTAGTGTTATAAAGTGTGAAAATCATCTGATGATTGAAGTTCACTTAGAGTGATTAGTGTTATAAAGTCGCATCAGCTTGGAAAAACACAATTTGTTTGTTGTTAAAGCTTAGTCTTGTAAGTGTTTTTCTCAGTGCTTAAATAGTTTAGTTTAAAATCCTATTCCACAAGGGTGTTGTGGAAGAGAACTCTGAAATATAGGTACCTTTATAATGTTCTGGTGCACAACAAACATGTGTTTGGAGTTAACTCAACTAGGGTGTTGAGTTAGATACTAACTTAACAAGAGAGTTACGTTAGGGGTTGACTTTACAGAGTTGGTGTTTTGTATGAACAAGATTATAGACATCGAGTTATGGGGTAAACCAAAAACTCCAAGGGATAGTGAACTCTTGAGTGAGGCTCAAAGAGTGGAATACCTAAGGTTTAGGGAACTATTATAAAATTTCTCTATGTCATTTTCTTTATAGTTTTCCAACATTTACTAAAGGATTTAATTCAAATCATTTATTTAATAAAAAAAAGGGTATACTACTTAATTCACCCACCCCCCCCCTTCTTAAATAGTCTCGATCCTACAATCATCAATGTTCAAATTGATTGCCCCAGCATTGGCTCGAGCCTCCTCTTGTGTTGGACTAGAAAGCCATCATCACTAGGCTCCCACCTCCCAAATTCAAACTAAAAGCCCAGCCCACAACTAGCATCCCCTAGTTGGAGGACACCCTAGTAATTTCCAGATTCGAAATGATTGCACTGTAGTCAATTTGGCAGCAACCAAATCTTCAATCCAAAACCAAATCCACATCTCCTCCTCTGATAATGCCACATTATCACCCCTCTCCTGTTTAACTTCCATATCAGCACCATTCAAATTGTGGGCCTTCAAAGATGCCTCCTCTTCAATGTCACCAGCAATTACACCCAACAATAAATTCTCAATATTGAGGGATTGACTTTCCAAACCAGCCTCATCATCATCCTTCACTGGCTCAGCTAGACCTTGAGACTCCTTCAGTGTTGACAAAGCCAACCTATTGAGTCTCTATACCCAAGTTAACCCCCTTGCTCCCTAGAATGAACTCCTACCTATAAATATTTGCCACCATGAACTAGCTTCAATCTGTATAGTGCACCCTTGCTCCTTCCTCAACCACCACTTTCACCATCTCCATTTCTATGTTCCTCATCAAAGCAATGTCGTGACTTACCACCAATGGGCAAATGTTGCGGCAAAGCTATAGAGGGTCTCCAATGACCAAAGATCCATAGCCTCATCAGTGGGAGCTAGCTAGGCTACCATACATCTCTAGCACTTCCACTATGGCATCCATAGGCCATCCATCATGATATCATCCACCGTCAACAACCTCAATCTCCATTCTACATTCAAAAACTTCACCAACAAATACACCCACCCCCCCACCACCCCACATTGAGGCAAGGCCCACAAAACCCCTCTGAAGAACCCTCAGAGCCTTTTTAGATCCTCCAACTACCCAGCACATCAAACATCAACTGAGATGTCCCACACAAGTTCTCAATCATTGCCCCACTCAACATCACCATATGACCAAACACCATCAGTCATGAAAAAGTAAAATCCAATAACTCAAGAAAAAATGAACTAGAACTAAAATCCTATCACTCAAGAAAAAAAAAATGAACTAGAACTAAAATCCTATCACTCAAGAAAAAAAAAATGAACTAGAAGCCAAATAAAATGAACTAAAATACTTTCTTAGCACCTTTAAATGCAACAGAATTTTTCTTTGGTTATTGAAAATATTCTTCCACAGTTAAGCAATAGTAATTTTCACAAAAATCAAGATAACTAACCAGTATGGTTACCTTGCCGAAGTCTAGCAAGTGAAACTGCAATCTGTGCGCCAACAAGTGCATTGTTTTTCACAAGTGCAATGTCTATTATTGAGTTAAAGTATGCATAATATGATGATTAAATCAATTACTTCATTTTTGTGTCATAACTCGTAACTTCAAAAATATGGTAAACAATTGTGAAACTTTGAAAATATGGTTTATTACTAATTTCCTATATTCAAATGAATCATATATTAGTATTCTAAAATCCCATTCAAAAAAAATAATATTCGAATATAAATTATAAACCTCAGCCTTGAATTTCTGTGAGAAACACGTACCAGGAACCTGAAAACTAAGGAAACAATGATATAATTTTCCCTACCACACAACATAATACTCATTTTGTTTCTATTTTATGCCAAAATAATGTCCTATGGACAGGATTTGCATATATCTCAATCAGTTTTTGTTCAGTGATGCTAAAAGCACAGTATATTCATGTAACTTTGTAGGTTACAATAAAATAAAAACTATAAAATACAACATTTTCATAAAATGCTTGACAAAACAATGCTGCCTACCAAACTAATATTCAACAATTGACTGCATTAAGGAATTAAGAAGCTTCTGCATTGCATGCATTTTACATGGCTCTATGGAATAACACACAAACAGAGATTAGACCATTGTACTGGTTTAGCAAAAAAGGATACTAGCTGATAAGGATGCCCCCCCAGTTAGTTGATTAACTCTTGCAAGAAGGAAGGGAGTGACTGTATGGCCAGAAACATTTTTGTCTCTGGAGTAAAATGCCATTAGATGCACAGAGAGAAAGGGAGGGAGAGGGAAAAATGGGAAAGGGATAGAAAGGGAGAGGGTGGGAGAGAAGAAGAGGGAGGGGAGAAGAAGAGAGAAGGGAAGGAGAGAGGGAGAGGAAGGAAGAGAAAAAGAGAGGCATACTTACATGGCTTCTTTAAGTGCTCTTCTGATGGCAGATTCAATCAGATTTCCAGAAGCTGTAAATTCTTTTGGAATAGGCACTGCAATCAAGGTCCCTGTCCCAAGCCTCAAAACTAGATTTGCATCTGCAGTTCCAGTCCAAATTACTTGCATATGTATCTAAAATATAAAATATTGCAAAAAATTTAAACTACACATTCAACTTACAAATTAGCTTAGCACAGTCCTCTGGAGTATCTAAACGACAAGGAACCTGGACAAGAGACAATCAGAAAAAGGCCAGCAATATTTCAGATATTTTGTGCATATGCTGATGTTTTATGAACGTTGTGATTACCAAGGATTTATATCATCAACTTGGGCTTATTAATCATAACCATTTTAAGTGATAAAAGAGTACATATTCATAACCACGTGAATATTGTGCACAAACATAATTGAGAAAGAAATAATATAAAACCAATTGATTACTGAGCTGAAAATTCGTTACTAGCTAAAACTTAGTCAAACTGCACAATAAAATCACCTTGCATCCACTTGATTCTGAGAAAAAGGCTGGAAATTCATGTGTCTTATAGGTAGCAACTGTAACTCCCTGTGTCTCCTGCAGATAGCAAATCCTGTTCATCATCTTCCAATATTGACTGGGCAGTCTACAGTCTGAAGAAAACCATACTCGTTCACATAAAAATTAGAATAAAAAGATATATTAGATAATTGAATACCACTATTGGACAAATTGCAAAACACATGAAAAAATTAAAAGGTAATCAACATTTCTTATTTCATATTCAATTTGTTTGATCCAACTTTGTGTTATTTGGTATTAAGAATTATTATATATGTTACTGTTTCACACTCTCATTTATTCATTTAGTAGTATGGCAGGCTCTAAAAGATATATGCTAATTAGTCACCATGTTATTATGTATATGTGGTAGAGGGGTGGAATCTTTTTGATGGTTCAGCACTAATACGAGGAAAGTGGAATTCAATGTGCTTGTAATGCCTAAGGATGTGAAGGAACTAGCACAGTCATGATAAATTATCAACATATTAACATATTAAGTTAATAAATCAAACAAGGAAACATTAGAAAAGAAAAGTTAAACAACGTCTAAGATATGAAAGCATAATTATAGAAAACCAATTCAGAAGTATCCTAGGAAAACAAAAAATGGAACCTCTTTATCCATTTAGGGAAAAAAAAATTCTCGATATGATTTTCATTAAATTAAACCGTTTATTATAGATTGTGGAAATTTATCAGGGTCAAAAACAATGGAAAATCCATTGCTTTTATTGATATTATTTTAAATATGCATGATAAAATAGTAACTAGCATTTAAACTATATGCAAAACAATAGCAGAAATCTAAGTCATCCTTTCCACTTGACCAAATATAAAAAAACAATTAGTTAATGACTTTGAAGAAGAATTATCTTCAGGTATACCGTTTAGAGATTCGATAGTCTTTTTTTTGAAAGATAGCAAAGCAGCTATCAGCAGCACATCACTGCATAAAAGCAAATGTTCGAGCCTGCACATGAGTTTGAGCCTATGATTGTGCTAGCCCACGTGCCTAAATCAAGGCAAACTGGCACGACACAATCTTTCAAATTAATAGTCTGACACAACTCAAGAAATCAGGTTGTCATTTAATAATACAGTCAAATCATATCAAGTCATGTCAACCCAATTCAGCCCGACCTAATTGACATGTCTGTTAAAGATAAGAGAACATTGACTTATGTGGTTTATCATATCTTAAGGAGACCAAGGAATGCACTAGTTAAAAGAGGAGATTTAATTAGTGCAAAGGAAATTAAAAGAAGTAGAGGTAGACCTAAAACTACTCAATTAGGAATTTTAAGAAAAGAGCTAAATTTGCCCAATAGTAAAATGCAACTTACTATCATATTTGTTGTAAACCTAAAGATAATAAAAGAATGGTTTTTATGTTTTATTGATTTTCCTAAATAAGGATAGAAGATAGGAAGGAAAAGGTCCTACAAATGTAGATTATGGGGATGTTTGTGCCGTCAAAATTAGGTAGAATTCAATTGGGTAGAATTTAACTAGGAAAAATTCAATTCCATCCAATTTTCAATCCCCATCCATATAAAAGGGGGGTCAAGAATTCATTTCTCAACCCTCCCCCTCTAAATCATAAGGAATTCATCCACTTGCCCGCAAGATCTTGACTTCACTCCCATCTCAACTCCACTCTTCCACTCTCATCTCAATCCCGTCCACTCTTACACAAGTTCCTCGAGTAGTTTGTCTCTATCCCCCTCTCTCCCGTAGGCAATGCATCAACCACTATCTCCACCCCTTTCCTCGAGCAATCTGTCTCTGTCTCCTTCCTTGAGCGGTCTATCTTAACCGCCCTCTTTCCCATGAACAACACATCAACCACCATCTCCACCCATTTCTTTGAGTGGAAACCCTCACACAAACTAGCAAAATGTCATCAACCCTCTTCTTAGCCCAAACCCTAGCATCTTGTCTCGAAACTCTCTGGTTCAACAGTTTTTGTCTTTTGACACTCGGTCACTAATGTTAAGGAAGATGGGTCAAAAAAAAGGAAGGAGAAAAGGAAAAAAAAAAGAAAAAGGAAAAAAAAAGAAAAAGAAAAAAAAGGTAAAAAAGGGGAAAAGAAAGAAAAGAGGAAGAAAATTTATATATATATATATATATATATATATCAAAAATAATACTTAGATAAAAATAATATTGAAAGATCATGTGATGGACATAATACATGGCAAGTGTATAATAATTATAAGTTATTTTTTAAATTTCAAATAAAATATATATATTATAAATTATTTTTAATCCAAAATTATAAAAATTATTTATAAACGTGTATTAAATATTTATAAATATTTATTTTATATTGAAATTATGAAATTGAAAATAAGATATTTAACTTTTATTCAATTCAATTTAATTCATGTGTGTTCACAAACACTTATATTTTTAATTCTAATAGCTTCACAAGCATTCCAATACTTAATTCATTTTCATCTAATTCAATTTTCGTTGAAAACTGAATTCCTATCAATTCGTTTTCATTTAATTTTGCATGCATAAACAAGCCCTATATGATGTTCTATGCTAATTGCAATATGTTGGGGTAAAATAACCCACATAAATAAGATAAAACATGAAAGTGACAAGACAAGACCCATAAAAATAAACAATAAGGAAAACACAACGAAAAAGGACAAGATGTAAGAACAAAATTGAGAAAGAAGGCCAAGAAGTAGGAATAATAACCAAAAGATATAATAAAAAAATTAATTTTTATAATTGTTTTTAATGTGTTTTATGTCAAGTTTTACGAAATTTTTTTGATGATTTTCTAATTGTTTCACCAAATGTTTTAAGAATGAAATATAAAAGCTAAATAAGAAATCTCTTATGATCAGTTGTACTACAGTGTTTAACCTAACTACACAAGGTTAGTATCACAGAATGAGATGCATTACAAACCCAGGACAGAATCAAGTTAGATATCTAAGCAAACACCCGCCTAGAGCAATGATTAGAATTATTAATTATGTTTTGACAGATTTATCAAATGGTTTTCCAGAATTTTTAATGTTTGCTATTTTTTTAAGTAGGCTGAAATCTTATAAAGAAAACAACCATACAAAAGGTTCGAAAGAGAAGATCAGACCAGTTAAAAAAGGAAAAGAGAAATTCCTTCTCCAAACAGGAACTCAAACTTTCATAAGAACAGAGACCCAGAGATTTTATAAGCGTAAATCCTAGAGAGAAGCATTCTGGCGTAACCAAATTAACCAGCTGATTGCACGGACCTTCTGAATGAAGTGCTGCCTAGTTCTCTTAGGTTGTCCCTAAAGAGTACCCTGGTTGCCAACAGGAAAGTGTCCAAAGATTCAAAACTCACAATACACTGCAGCACCAAAGGCAGTAGAGAATCCCAGGCTTTCCTTCTGAAGGAAAGCAAGAAGAAGAGATGCTTACATTCCTCTGGCTTCACACTACAAAAGCAGCACCTGACATTTGCCTCTCCAGCCCACTTGACACCAATCTATTTACATCAAACAAATGAACATCTGCACCTTAAGAGGAGACCTACCACTCTCTGCCAACTGTTGCCAAAAGTTTCCAATAAAAACCAGTTGCAGCTTCTCACATTGAATAGGCTTGACCTATCCGACTTCCAAATTCTACAGTCCTGATCCCCAGTCAGAGGATCAATTTTTCCAATATATGAAATCAACAAGCTAAGCTGCTCAATTTCTTCATCTTTGAAATTCATTCCCTAATGAGTTACACAGAAAACTTCATTCCCACCACTTCTGAATGAACTCTGTGAAATCCCAAGGGAAAACAGATGTCATTGGTAGAGATTGTTGTTCCCACCATTGTTATAGCTTAAATGGTTGTCATCAGAGGACTTTTTCACCATCTAAAATTGTTAGACATCATGTATTGTAAGGATCTATTTATGGATTCATTTATCTATCCTAGTATATATGTAAGTATGGGTGTATCCTTTTAAAAGTGTAATAAAACTCTCTCCACCTTCTCCAACCTCTCCTTCTAGGGTTTCAACTTGGTATTAGAGCGAACAAGCCTGTTCAAGCCTGTTCACACGTTTGACCCACGTTTCTCCAGCTTGCTTGGGTCCTTGCGCACCTTCCATGCACGCACATGTGCGTTCTACACGTACCGTGTGAGTTCTGCGCGGCTTGTGCATCTCCCACGCGCATTCTGCACGTGTTCCGTGCCTCCCTACGTGTGCTTCTTGGTGAGATGCAGTAAAACCCCTTCTTCTAGGTCAGATGCTGCAGCAAAGCCTTGTTACTCTTCGGTCAGATTAGCTTCTTGCGTTTTTTTATATATGGAAGAGGATTGGTTTGGGGCATAAGTCCTCTGCCTCTGGAGCTTATGTGCTGGTTCATGATCATATTCCTTGAGGTTTGGCGACTGGTCTCACTGGTACTGATTCCTCCTTTTTGTGGCATTATCGGCTTGGGCATCCGTCTCATCGGAAATTGTGTCAAGCCCTTCCTTGGCTTTCTCTATCCTTGTTTCAGTGTGAGTCTTGTTAGCTAGGTAAGCATCACCATGCTATCTTTAAGCGATTGCGTCTTGCTTCATCCACAAGTATGTTTGATGTTGTTCATTGTGACATTTGGGGTCCTAGTCGTGTTATGTCATATCGTGGTCACAAGTATTACATAGTCTTTGTGGATGATTATTCTCGTGTGTCTTGGACTTACTTGTTAAAGTCTCGTAAAGATACTCTTGATGTATTGAAAATTTTCTTGGCTGAAATTAAAAATCAATTCTTTGTGTTCCCAAAAATTTTACGTACTGACAATGCTCTTGAGTTTATGCACCATCAGTTTCAAAGTTTGTGTGCCTCCTCTAGCATCATCCATCAGACCACTTGCCCCCACACCTCTCAACAGAATGGTGTGGCTGAGCGCAAACATCGCCACATTCTTGATGTTGCCCGTACTCTTATGGTTCACATGTAGGTCCCTCGTTACCTTTGGGTTGATACCGTTCTCACTTCAGTTTTTCTAATCAACCGGATGCCTTCTACTCCTCTAGGAGGCGCCATTCCCCTGAATCGTCTCTACTCTGATAGAGACCTTTTCCCATTCCTCTCAAGGTTTTTAGGTGTGTAGCGTTTGTTCATGATCACACACCCAGGCTCGACAAGTTGTCTCCCTGTGCCATCAAGTGTGTCTTTGTTAGGTATCCTCATAATCAAAAAGGATACCGGCTATACCACCCTCCCACCAAATGCTACTATGTCTCTATGGATGTCACCCTCTTTGAGTCGCAACCATATTTTAGTGATGTTGCGCCCTCACCTACTTCATCTATACCTACTCCTGGACCCCTCCTTCTCAACACTTCCTTTTCCCACGATGCCACATCTTCTACAGAGGAATCACACCATACTGAGGTTTGTTCGCCAGACACTCTAAAGGTTTACCATCGTTAGCCGTGCATGCCCCAAGTGGTGGACCCTCCTACATCCTTTGACTCGGCTGAAAGCTCCTCTCCTCCTACGGACCCCCTCCCCATCCCACACCCATGGATGACGCGGATCTTCCCATTGCTTTGTGCAAGGGAACTCACTCATGCACACAACATCCTCTCTCCCATGTTGTTTCCTATGCTAGGCTTCCTCCTACCTCTCGATTTTTTGCTCTTGCCATTACTAATGAGTCTCTGCCCAAGGATTATCAGGAAGCACTTTAGGTCCCTCATTGGAAGGCCACCATGGATGAGGAGATGGATGCCCTTCTTTCTCATGGCACGTGGGATCTTGTTCCTCGTCCCTCTGGGGCGAATGTTGTCTCTTGCAGATGGGTTTTTACCATCAAGCACCGACCTGATGGTACTGTTAATCACTACAAGGCTCGTCTGGTTACTTATGGTTTCACTCAAGAGTACGAGGTTGACTATTCAGAAACCTTCTCTCCAGTGGCTTGCCTTGACTCTATTCGAGTTCTTTTCTCTATGGCAGTAAATTCTTCTTGGCCTCTGGTGCAGCTTAATGTTAAAAATGTTTTTCTGTATAGTGATCTTGATGAACAGGTTTACATGGAGCAACCTCCTGGTTATGTTGCTCAGGGGGAGATGCAAGTGTGTGACCTTTACAAGGCAATCTGTGGTCTCAAACAAAGTCCCAAAGCTTGGTTTGACACATTTTGTAGGGTGTTGTGGAGTGATGGTTTTGACAGTTGCAGGGTTGATCACTCTATTTTTGTCAAACACACTTCTCACAAGATTATTATTCTTGCTGTGTATGTGGATGACATGTTACTGACAATGAGTGATGTCTAGGGTATTGAAGATACCAAGAACTTCCTTCGTAGACATTTTGCCACAAAGGATATGGGTACTCCTCAATACTTCTTAGGGATTGAACTTGTTCATTCTGTCAGGACATTGTCTTTGTCTCAAAGGAAATATGCTCTGGATCTCCTTAAAGAAACGGGGTGTGAGGGATGTAAGCCAAAGGATACACCTATTGAGCAGCCTCACTCTTTGTGGGACACTGATTCCCCTATGTTTGATGATCCAGGCCAATACAGAAAATTGGTTGGCAAACTCATCTATTTAACAGTGACCAGACCTGATATCTGTTATACTGTTAATCTACTCAGTCAGTTTATGCACTCACCTAGAGAAGTTCATTGGCAAGGAGTTCTTCGCCTTCTGGCCTATATAAAACAAACTCCTAGAAAAGGTTATGCCAGGGACAAAAACAACAGAAAATCTACTTCTGGTTTTCTGACCTATGTTGGAGGTAACCTTGTCACATGGCGAAGCAAGAAACAGAATGTTGTTGCCAAATCTAGTGCTGAGGTTGAATATCGTAGCATGTCCAACACTACTACAGAATTAATTTGACTAAAAGCTCTATTGTTTGAATTGGGAATTGACAGTCATGGCCCAATGCCAATGCATTGTGACAATCAAGCTGCCACACACATTGCTGCCAATCCTACCTTTCATGAGAGGATGAAGCATGTTGAAGTGGATTGCCACTTCATTTGTGATAATGTTCAAAAGAAAGTCATATCTACTCCTTACACTCGGTCTGAAGATCAAGTTGCAGATATTCTCACAAAGGGGCCTGATGTCAACACCTTTAGGAGACTTTGTAGTAAACTACGCATGACTAACATGTATGCTCCAGCTTAAGGGGGAGTGTTAGACATCATGTATTGTAAGGATCCGTTTATGGATCCATTTATCTATCCTAGTATATATGTAAGTGTGGGTGTATCCTTTTAAAAGTGTAATAAAACTTTCTCCACCTTCTCCAACCTCTCCTTTTAGGGTTTCAACTAAAATCATACAATCAGTAAAGGTTGGTATCCCCTCCGTAAAAGAGGGCAAATAGTTTGTCATTTCTTCCTCTTTGACGTGATTTTTTCCTTCCTCTGGGGTCGGTCTGAAGTGAGATTGGGGAGATTTTTGTGTCCTGCAGTTTTTATGAAGGCCTGAAGTAGATCCTGTCCTGCATCTTTTTCTGAATCTTGTCATGTTGGGTTTAGTTGGAGAGAAAATTTGGACCAAAATATTCGCTCCATTTTGTTTTGTTCTACTTCCTCCTGGAATATGTAGTGTGAACTCCTTTTAATCTAGCAGTGGTTTACACAAGTAGATCTGCCTTTTAATCCTATCTATTCCATTTCATCCCAAAAGTTTACTCCCACTTCCATTTCAACGTGAAGGGGCAAAAGAGTCAAGACCACAGTCACAAGTACTGTTGAGACTTGACTTTCTAACATATAATGGCATCCACAGTAGAAAAAAACAATGTCAAAATTAAGATCCAATGGAGCATCTACAATTAAAGCTCCTGTGGATAGCATATTCCAAGATCCCCTTAACAAAAAAAACCTAAAAGGACTAAAACTAGTAAACGTTTACTAATATAAATTAGCATGGATGCTGATAATAATTACTAGATCAAATTTAAAAGAATGTAACTCTGCAATAAAGAATACAACAGAATCAAAAATGGATCGCAAAGGTTGTTAGATAATGATTATAGTTTTGATGAAATTGGTAATTAGTTAGCATCAGATGTAACAGGAGCTATCTAGAGGTAGTCTGTAGAGCACATAAACAAGTAATTTGACTCCAGCCTCTAATGTTTGAATAACAAAATCACATACCAGATACTCTAGGGTTCTTGGAATATCTAAAATTGATTTTACTCCAGCTGAGATAACTGCCACTGGTGTTCTTCCAAGTTCAGTGAGGTCAGAGGATATATCCATTGCTGTTAGCATAAAGCAAACTCAATTTATAAACAAGGTTAAGGCAGCCAAAGAGCAACTATAGAAATCAGTTGCATACGCAATGCCTGGAAACAAAAGGCAGATAATTTTTGACAAAATATAATAAATACAAAAACAATGCAAGGTTTTAATCAGCAAAACATTATTCCTAATGTTAAAAATAATATATAACACAAACCCAATTGGTTGAGTGGAAAGGTCAATTTATACATCTGTGTAGGTCTTATTTTCACCTTTGTGAGACTATTTCTACTTTCCTCACTTATGACTTTTGTAGGTCTTAAAATGTCTTTTATTTTTGAAGGTGGACGAGTAAAGACTTGGATCAGATTATTTGTCTCAAGTAGCATGTTGAATATGAGGGAATCAGACTCATAACATTTTGGTTTTGAATTTGATGCCTCACATTTTCAACATCATACATTTTCAACATCATCTCTGTTGAAATGTTTGACATGTAGAGATCCAACACAAAATCAATTATTTATGAGTGAAGGATTAATTTTGTGAATATTTATGCAATTTCTGCCATCATTTTCTAACATGAGACCATTTTAATACTCCTTGTAGCTTTTTAAAGTACTACAAGTTTTTTTATTTTTTGAAACAAGTGTATGTGTGGGGACTTGACCTTTAGAAGATTTTCTAGCCTTAACATGTCAAATGTAGACAATCGACTTAAAACCAATCAATTATAAGCAAAATTTTCAAAATCAACATGTGCAGCAACACATGTCCAAATTTCTAATGGTTAACACAAAAAACGCTGGATGTCAATTTTACAAGATCAAGTGTTATTTTAAGATCAAGTGCTAAAGTAGAATACAGGGTCATGGCTCAAATAGGCTGTGAAATGATGTGACTTTGTTCTTTGCTAATGGAGTTAGGTTGTCAGGTTGTTCTCCCAATGAAAATACATTGTAACAATCAATCAGCAATTTACAATGCAAACAATCCTGTTTTCCAGAAAAAGGACAAAGCATATAGAAGTGGATTATCACCACATCAAGGATCTTGTCCTGAAAAATTATGTTTGCATTCTTTATACCCATCAACCAATCAACTTACCAATATCTTTACTAACAGACTACCCATTAGGGTGTTTGGTGATCTATGTAACAAGTTAGGAATGTTGAATATATTTACTTAGCTAGCGGTGGAGTGTCAGAGATATATGTATTTATGTATTTTACTATTAATGGGTATTTGGGTCATTTTCCTATTATAATAAGTCTTGATATATATAAACCTGGTTTTCTCTATTTTCTAATTAATGAAAAATCTTTTCCCACTCAACATATATAAAATAAAAAAATCTAAGTCATGATCCTATTATGTAAGGTTGGCCACATGAATCGTTTTCTTCCATGTATCTCTATGTATACTCGAATTTTTAGCTAAATTACGTAAATTTAGATATTTTCTTACAATTTCTAACCAAATAGTTGTAGACCAACCTCTACACCTTTTAATTTCTTTTACACCAATTAATTCTTCTTTCCTAACTAGTGCATTTCTTAGTCTCCTACGAATATGATCGAACCACTTAAACCAATTATTTTTATCTTATCTTCAAATGGTGCAACTCCTACTTTATACCTACTAAAATTGGTTTTTAGCTTTTATAGTATTACCACTCATCCACAATAGGTTTCTATATACTCTATCATAAGCTTTTTTGAAATCAATGAAAACCATACAAAGATCATTTTTCTTAATTCTAAAATTCTTTATTAGTTGCTTAAGTAAATAAATAGCTTCCACTATTACCCTACCTAGCATAAACCTAAATTGAATTTTTGTGATTTTAATCATGCGTTTTAGTCTTTGCCAATTACACTTATCCATAATTTCATAAAAAGACTCATCAACTTAATACCACAATAATTATTACAATTATATGTCTCTGTTAATTTTTAGATATATGTAATAAAAAACTCTTTCCCTGTTCATATGGCATCTTCTTTGTCTTTAATATTATATTAAAATATTTCTTTAACCACTTAATCCCTACTTCACCCATACACTTCCACACTTTAATAGGAATACCATCTAATCCAATAGCTTTCCCACATTTCATTCTCATAAAAGCTTCATTAACATCTTCACTACTAATTCTTTTAAAATAATTGTGGTTTATATCATCTTTAATACACTTACTTGACTAAAATCTCTAAATTTTATTTTTCTAGCCCTAGGCAATTTATATAATATAATTTCTCCTTGTTTTTATTCAAATTATCATATAATTCCTTATAAGCCGTATTATTAACTTAACTAACAATTTTCTTAACATTTTTTTTTGCTAACTGATATTTCTCTAAATTTTTCTCATTTCTACATTTGAGTAGGTATTAAAGAAATCTTTATTTTCTTTTTCTATCTTTTGTACATCTTCATTCCACCATAAACTTTCTTTACCTAGTGCAACTACCTGACACTCTTCTAAAATTTCCTTAGCAATTTTTTAAATACAACTAATCATTTCATTCCAAAGTTTATTTACCTCTCTATCTAGTTCTCATGGTCATTCTTTTAACAAATATTTCTAAATATCATTTTCATTTCACCTTTTAAATTTCACTGCTTAATTTTTGTAATCTTATGTACCTTAGTCTTTCTTTTCCTAATCTTAAAAACTAGTAAAAAAAACTATTTGACTAATATTTAAGCCACTTCTAAATGTAATTAAATACTTTTCTCTTGTCCTAAAATAAGTAATAACAACTAAAAGGTTACAAACTATATTAAATCCAAAATTGAATTTACCACTTCATTTCCATTACCAAAACAAAATCCTGCACGGTTTCTTTCATATCTTATATTTTACCCTCCTACATGATCATTTAGATTACATTCAATAAAGAGTTTTCACGAGTAAGCTATGAACTAAAATATTCAAATCTTCCCAAAATTTTGTTCAATAACTTCTTCTGAACCTATTTATAAAGCATATGCATTATTATATTAACCATCTTATTTCCTATCACAAGTTCAGTCATTAAAATTTTATCTTCTAACCTAATTACCTCAACAACTTTATATCTTAAATGTTTATCAATTACTGTTCTAACTTCATTCCTATGTTTATCTTTATGTACCACAATTTAAAACCATTATCCTCAATCTAGATTTTTCTCCCACCCATTCAATTTCTTGCAAGCATGATATGACAATTTTCGGTATATCTACTAATTCTATACTCTTGCTAGCTAAGGTTCTTATATTCCAAGTTATTAGCCTAATTTTGGTATTTTGAACTAACTTCTTTACTTATACTCATCCATTAAATTGTAAGAATCTTTACTTATTTCATTCTACAACTAGATGCTAATGCAGAATCCCTAGTTTAAGAATGTTACAACCAAGGTGTGCAACACTTCTTACTTGTTTTATTTTCATTGCATGCAAGGTCAACAACAACATGTTGCTAAAAAGGTTATGCCCCAATGGGTTTTCTTTAAGATTCACGGTTGGGAAGAATAAAATTATAAAAAAAAAAAGATTCACGGTTGGGAATAATTGACAAGTTTTTACATTAACTTAATGCTAACCCTCCTCTATTCAAGCTTAAGACTGGCCACAACGAAATGAACCTCCAACTTCTTTTATACATATGAAGGAGGATAAAAACCATAGGACAAAAAACTTGGCATCTAGCCATTCATTCAATAAAACTAGTAACAAGCACATGCAATTTGGCATATGTAATACTTAAGCAATTATGAAGAGAATGAAGATGATTATATATGAATATTATTATTTAAAAACAAATTATTTAAAATAGTTTCACTCTATACATTCTAGATGAACAATTTTTTTATGCAATGTAGCATAATACATGGATATATAATTCGAATAATAAAAAAGTAAAATATAGGATAATTATAGTTTTGAGGGTTATTTGAATGGAGTTTAAAATTATAGCAAAAATATAAAATGCATGTTGTAGACAACTAATTTCCTTGTTGCAGTGGTTATGATTATATTCTAATATCTGACCAGTAGAACCCAGGAACAAATCTCTATGTGCAACTTATTTTTTGAAAATTTAAAATTTTTCAACTTTCACAAGATTTGCCATTTCCATCAGCTCCCACATCTCAAGCATCTCCTGCACCAACATAGTTTTTCATCTGACTAAAGGGTACGTATGGAATACCATAATGATGGTTTGAGCAATGAAATGGTAACTGCCTCTTTTCTTTCACTTAATAATATAGATGTATGTTTGTGATGCATGAAAATATTTACCTTCGCATGTTACAAATTTATATTGATGGTTTCACGTTTATTCTGAGAAAGAGAAGCAAGATAAAAGTAGATGGTGCACAACAGCTGATGACTGATTGGAATCATTCATTGGTAACAAATAAAAACATAAAATAATTGGTTAGAGGTAGATGGTGCACAATAATTTGCAACTATTCAAGAAAGCACTATAAATGTGAGGCATACTTGATACTCACTATTCTCTCCATGTCTATGCACCCCACCAATCCCTCCAGTAACAAATATAGGAATACCAACCTGTGAACAATTCCACAGTAAAAGATGATAATTACTGTTCATAAAACAGATAAAAAGTAACTCTAAAAACCTTTGAGGCAAAGAACATTGTGGCAGAAACAGTTGTTGCACCATGTCCACGAGTTGCAACCTATAATGATAACCGTTATCAGCCAAGTGCAAAAGGAAAATTTTATGAATAAATGGCAGACATATGTGATAAATAACATCTCAGTTTGTATCAGTAAAGCTAAAGAAAGGACATCTAGAAATTTGAGTCAAGTAAAGAGTATGAAAGATGAAGATAATAGAGTTTTAGTTAAAAAAAGTGAAACAAAAGATATATCATTTAAGTATTGGTAAATTTTGATAAATCTACCATAAGAAACTCTTACATGAAAATTTTAGGCAGTAGAAAAATATAAATTATAGTTATTGTAAAAGAATTTGGTTTAAAAGTAAAAGAAGCTATTAGGAAACTAAAATATGGAACAGCCATTGGACCAGATGGTATCTCTATTGCGGTTAAAAAGTACATGGATGAAGTAGATATTAAAGCTTTTTAATATAATTTCACCACAAAGAAGATGTCAAATAAATGTAGAAAGAGCTATTTAATAGCTACGTTTAAAAATAAGGGGGACATATAAAATTGGAATAATTATCAAGATATCAAATTAATGAGAAAGGTTTCAAATATTGATATCGTATCAAAGATCAATCATCCAAAATAAGGAAATGTATCGATGATCGTAGCAATGAAAACACAATAATTTTGTGAAAATGGCTATAAAATCCAAATTTTAACTTGAAACTTAGTGAAAGATAAAACAAGACCATTATATAAAAATAAATAAAGAAATTTTCTAGAAAATTATAGTACATGAAATGTCAATCATGTAGAGATATAGCAGTCGTATACACAAGAAAAGTCTTAAATCATATACAAATAACCAAAAATAACTCATAATAACAAATGATTTAAAATTTAGATTACATTTTTAAAAATATAAGTTATAATTAAATATAATTCAAGTTACAATTTAATATATTCCAAATTATAATTTAAGAGGTGATTTGTGCACCCTAGAAATCTTGGAAAAGGAAAATTTAAAAAAAAAAATTTGCATTTTCAGGTGTTTGTGCATCCCGGAGAATGTGAAAAAATTTTAAATTTTTCTATTACTATAAATATAGATTTTTTCCTCCATTTCTCACTTAGAAAAATTCTTATAGTTGACGAAAAGTTTATCACGACACACTTCATTGACCTCGTGCATTTTGTCCAACCTCCCTCAATCATTGCTTAACTCATGGTTATACGAAAAATGTAAATTATATTTAAAATGCTAAAATATAGAATATTTATAATTTTTTTAAAATTAATTTCCTGAAATTTCCATAATGTGCACAAAAATCCTAATTTTTTTTTCATTTCCTAATTTCCTTCCTTTTCTGTTTCTCATATTTCCAACGTGCACAAATGGACCCTAATAGAAACACAATTATATTTCAACATATATCAAATTACATTTTAATAAAATCCATGTTCCAGATCAATATTTATTAGATAACATTTTAATAGATTATGTATTACGTTACAATTCTTTCCTAGAACACAAATTAAAAAGAACATCCACGATAAGATAGAAGTTCTATCATCTCCATAATTAAAAAATTTATCAATTATAACATTTTAGAGTAAATTATAAATTTTTATTCTTATAATGTAGTTAATATTTCTATAAAAAAACTCACATTGATTAATTAAAAAATAGAAAATAAATTTTATGAGAATATAAAAGATAGGTAGAAGAGAAATGTTATTCATAAGCAAACATAATTTTTTTAAAAAATAAAAAATATCAAGATATTTTACGATTGTTTAAATACTTCCACCATTTTTTAAACATGATTTTTTATGTAGTATTTTTATTATTTATTCTCTCTTCCTTTCTCTTTTTTTCTCTCTCTCTCCCTTTTTCTCTCCATTCTTCACGTATTTCTTCTTTCTCTCTTTCTTCACCTTCTCTTTATCTTTCTTTTCTTTTTTCTCTTTTCCTTTTGCATGCTTCATTCCTCCCTTCTTTTCCATCCCTCCCCACCAACCCCACTTGAAAACTCTAATGGATTACAGTAGTGGACAGAAAGGGAAGTAGCCTTCAAAGTCAATGGAAAACCCTTTGGCAAAGGTTTCAACAGCCAGTGGAAGCTTCAATGGAGAACTCATCTTTAGATTGACTGATCCATCCTTTGGCAAGTCATTAAACAACTCATCAATCCAACACCAATCCTAGTCAACGAATCATTCAATCTACCATATTATTGAAAATACATGACCTTTTGAGATTGACCATCTAAAAAACAATTTGAATCGCCAATATTTTGCTAATCTAGATCAATTTTTAAACCCTTGTTAACAAGTCATAAAATTACATGACCTTTCCTTCTTTTTCTTTTCCTATTTTCTCTTTTAATTTCTTGTTTTCTTTTTATTTCATTTCTTATTTTCTTTTTCCCTTTTTTCTTATTTTCTTTTTTCTCTTATTTTTCCTTTGTTATTTTCTTCTTTCTCTTATTTTCCCCTCCTCCCTCTTGTTCTTCTTCCTCTTTGTCATTGACAAACAATTCAATAGCCGTAATACCTGAAAAGAGACTTTCTCAGAGAAGAGAATGTCTAAAATTTCTACAGATTTGTATGCCAAAAAATTCCTAATTCTGTTTCCACTTTCCAACAAACACAAACACTTAACTTTTTAACTTTCCTTTTCAAACTTTCTTTGTCAAACTTTCCAACAGACAAACTTCCCTTAAGTATCCTTTATTTGTTAAACCAGTAATTAAGGGATTATGTTGGAACCACATAAATAAGTACTTTCAACAAAAAAAAGGTCTAGTTTTGTGTTGAAGAATATGGCTGATGGTTATTTTGCACTTTATGATGCCAGAAAGTACAGCTTCTTTCTTGTACCCAAATATGACATCTTAATTTGAGGGAAGAAAAACACTTGTGAAAAGTTAACCTACTACTTACAACATGTGGTATATCTCGACGTGCTGTTTTCTGAACTGTAGTACCTAACTTTGCAAGCTTTTCAAGTTCTTCATTGGTCAGGCCTAGAACAAAAATCAATAAAACCATAAAGTCAGGCTAAGAAATTATATCAGTGAATTAGTGAACAACACAAGAATTCTCATATTTCCATCATGTCATCGTATATTATTGTTGTAAATCTCTTGTAATTACAAATTAGTGGAATAACATATCTCTTTCTCTCCACAAGTCCAAAAAGTATAAGAGATCTAAGTAAGGAGGTGAAAAATCTAAGCCACTACCCTCCTCCCATCTACCACCACCTCAGCCCTTATTCAAGTTATCACCACTAGTATTGCTGGTCTATCCTGCTCATTCAAGCTACCAGTGACACCCCTCCTTCCATGTCTAGTCTCTCTCCCATCCAGATTTTTAACCAACATCAATGTCATTGCCCCCTTCCATTGGTCACCCCTCTCTCTATCAACCCCTTTTTCCATATTCCCCTTTATTTATACTTCCAATGCTCATCCCTAGAGTTCAAACTATAACCTTAAATTGTCAAAGGGGCGATAAGAACCAGAACACAACCCAAACCTCAACTCTGTTTGCTTCAACAACAAATATATTGAGACCAATGACGTTCATCCAAGCTAACACCAACAACTTCTAGGACTTGGTCCAAAAGTTAATCAGCATAACCATCAAAGAATTCCCTAACAAGCTTCCAATAACCACCTCGACAAGGCCCATGGCGGGATCAAAGAGGCAATTTTACAAACTCCATGATCTGCACCCGTAAGGAAGCTAGAGATCAAGCTACAGTTCACCTCCCAACTTTTCATCTTCCACTTCACCAATTTCATTGTGGAGATACCTATTATTGGTGGGTCCTTTGCGAACATGCAAGTCAAGCAAGGGGATTTTGTTGTGATCATCACTGCTTTCACCTATTAGGGTTGCAAAGGGAAAGGCAGAGTTACAGACAAAGGGGAAGAAGGGGAAAAAAAGGGAAAGAAAGAAGAAAAAAAAAGAGGGAATAGAAAGAGAGAGAGAAAAGATAAAAGGGAAGAAAAGAAAAGAAAAGAAAAAAGGAAAAAAATGGGAGAGAGGAAGAAAAAAAAGTAAAAATTTTGTAAAAGGAAAAAAGAGGTTTAAAAAATTAGTGAAAGTATACATAAAAAAATACAAAAAAATCTAAAGGTAGATCACATCTATATACCTACTTCTAAGGATAGACTGCATCTATTTATCTCTTCTATTGCCTCAGATTTCATCATCTAATGGTTACTTTACTACTATTTAATATATAGTTCTTCTAGACTTATCACATATTACTCCTATTGCCACTACTACTAAAACTACTATTGCTTATTGTTGCTATTTTTACTGCAACAAATTCTACTCTATTACAACAATTGATTTTTATATCTCTATATGTATCTGCTATGTTTGAGTTTGTTAAGTTGTTTTTGAATTTATTACAAGTTGAATGTTCCAACTTAAAGGAGAGTGCTAGAGAAAATAATACATTAAGATTTTAGGTGTACGTAAGTTTAGTCCTGCATTGATAGAGTTGTATTTGTCCTCTTTAAGTAACATTTATATATAAAAAAATCTTATGTTTGTTTACTAGATCATAATTTGCTTCCACTTATCTCTTGTATTTTCACAATATCAAAGCCTAGGTTTTGAGAAAAAATAATAAAAATGGAGGAACACGAAAACCAAATTGTGATAGTAATTTATGACAAAAAATGGTACAACATTCAAGCATGCTTCAACACATGAAATATAGCATGCATGTAGAATGCATATGGAAATCATGCCTTGTCATTAGACTCATAGGGACTCCCATAAATTTCATAGGAAAATTACCTTCAAGGCAACTCGTGGGAGATGAAAGCCAAGACACACACCAAGATGTCTAATGGGGGGGGGACCACCTTCTAGGCAACTCATGGAATCTAAGGAAGAGGTGTCCACTACGTGAAGAGTTTAAGGCACACAGGCACATAATGGTGCACCCTGTGATGTAGTGTTGATTAGTGGGAGCATGAGCATTCCTCCACCTACAAAGTTAGAATGTAGCCTAGCAAATACTACAGCTCAACAAAAGGACTCCAATTTGTACTTCCAAAATGAAGGCTAAGTGTAAGTGGACCAAGGCATCTCATTGAGGTTTAAGGTTTTATGGCAAGCATTCTCCTTCACAAGGTTGTTCATATACAACAGTTCCAATGGAATTCATCCTACCATAAAAGCCAAGTCCCTTCCACTTACATGTGGGTAGCATTGATATTTGTTGTGTTATAATTGTCTAAAAATCCTATAGTATATGCATGTTAGTATACTATTATTCTTTAGACATTTAATAATGCTCCTTGCAAAACAATATCACAACAACCCAATTGATGGCCCAACCCCTTCTACACCCTACACTTCCTCTAATCCCTACAAACCACTACCCAATGGCCCCATCCTAAGCATCTTAAGCATTAATTGGGATGCTACCATCTCACCTAAACTTCAAACACCCTCCCAACCCCACAATCCTTCTCCCCAAGAACCCTCCACCATTATTTGTCTTTTTGTCACCATTGCAGCTTTGCCCACATCATGACGACTTGATTTCTTTCCACTCTTAACAAACTGGACCTTAACAAAATTTAACCTTGATATTGCATTATATGATTAGATGCTTAATGTCATTTATTTATTTAAATTTCATAAATCATCACCTTACCTCAATCAAGTGTTATCCTCACCTCAAGCATTTTGGGGGTATGTCATTCCTTAACGCTTCCTTTCACATTGTTAATTCTGCCAACACCATCTAAAGGATCATAAACAACATGCATCCGTTGGTGGAATCATCATCTTCATTTGCACTTTTCATTGAGACAGATACATCTGTTTGCCCCCGTTATGACCTTCCAAGTCCAAGCAAGCAAGATGCCACCAAATACACCCCTCATATTCAAGTGAATCCAGAAAAGTGTTTCCCACTTACCCTTTGTTTTAAGCCCAATGAGAATATGAGATCATTTGAAGCCTCATCTCTTGCAAATCCGTGATATTAAAATTTTCTTTCACTACCCAATCTCTCACGTATCAGTGGTTCACCACATCTCATCCTACCCTCATGTTCCATGTCAAGAGTTTTGTGGGCAATGAATCATACTCAAATTGATTCCCCAAGAATCGGTTCTGTCCTCTGATTTGAGCACCCTATCCATGTCTCTACCACAGCTGGTTAGCTATTACTGATTAGTGACCAGCTATCATTGACTGTCTGACTGGTTTCTGAATTTTCAATTATTAACGCCAGTGGAGATCATTATCTGGTACCAGAATTCTTTGTTGTTCATTTTCTTGATTAATAAAATCTCTATGGCTAGTATGGATTAGGATTGAAGGTGGCTCCACATAGCCAGCATGACTGTGATAGATTCCTGCATCATTCATCTCTGATATGGTAATCATTTTTCAAAAAAAGAGCTGACTATACAAAACTCATGCAAAGCAGATCAGGATAAAAGAATACTCACCAATGCAAGGAACACCATCAAGAATAGCAATTGTGGCAGGAGTAGCTCCCTGCTCCCTTATTATTGCTTCAACCTCCATTGCAGTTTTTAGATTTTGTGGATAGGGCATACCTATTTCCAAGCAAAGCAAAAAAATCAGATGTCAAATAATCCAAACCACAACAGATCACACAACAATCAAATTATGTATTGTATGTTTCCCTGAATAAATAAAAAATGCCATGAATAATCTCCAATACTGGTTAAATAAACTTGTTGAACCTTTCAAATATAAAGGGTAGAGCACAAAAATAATAAGAAATCAAATATGCATGTACATGCATACAAGTGTGTGCATGTGTGTGTCTGTGCACACGCACGCACACACATAAATGTGTGTGTACATGTTGCATGTACATGTGTGTGTGCATGTGTGCTACTTGTGCATGTTGTGAATGTGTGTGCATGCATGTATGGGTGTGTGCATGCACGTGTGTGTTGTTAATTTTAAAATCCAGCATGTAACCTTTCTGTGCATTGACATTTAATAACTTATTAAGCAGATTAACTTTCTATCGTAGCTATATTTGAAATTGTACATTTAACGATTAAGCATACATTCTTTTTGATTGCAAACTGTCATATGCAGAAGAAAGGAGAATTATCAACAAAACCATCGACATTAATATGTACTGTAGCTAATTAGATACAGTTATACCACTACTTGCAAAGTTGGGGATGTTTTATAATCATGTATACAACCAATTGTGAATTCTTAAATCAAAAACATCTTTTTTGGAAAAAAACTTGAATCTAATGATGTTTTGTTTGTGACATAATAATCTAAAGAACTGCTTAAGCACTAATAAGAAATGCAATGTTCATGGATTCTACAATGATTAGAATCTAAAACAATAGTTGACTTACCATCAAGAATGGGAAAATTTTCCAGCAGATAGAGAAGAAACATCACTATTTAATAATAATTCAAGTATCATAACTTTACCATGAGAAATTATTGTAGACTCCAATGCAACAACAGCTCCCCCATGAGAAAGGGCATTGTAAACATCAGGAGCAACAATAACATGCCCATCCCTTTGCATGTCTTCTCTATTCTGTATATAAATTAATTAAAAGCATGAAATATTTGGAAGATTAAAAGCAATAATGAACCATATTTAGAATAAAACCAGCAGTAGGGATCAAAGTAAAACTAGCAAGATAATGAAAAAACAGCAATGTTGATGAATCTGAGGTAGAACAAAACCAAAGCAGCATTGAGGATCAATGAAAAATAAGAAAAACAACAAAAGAATGCTATGGGGGTCGACAACAAGCACTTTAAATAATGAAATGTGTACCACTTAATTGAGAAACATCTAGAGTTATAAAGAAAATCATAAATTAGTTATAATCATATGATTAAACAATATAAGTATTTTATGAGAATTTGGCATAAAGGGTTCCCCAAGAAAAAGGATGGAACTCAAGCAATAAACCTAGTAAAGTCAAATGACAATGGAACATAAAGAAGGGCGTGGAATTTTAGATGAAATGAGAAACGAGAGATTTCACACAATATCACAAAATATTTCAGAGCAAATCAAAGAGAGAAGAATCATTTACAACTCAATTCCATACAGATATAGGACAATTGGAACTGAAATGAAGAAATTCATATGATGAAAAAACGAAGAAGACTTACTTCTGCTTGAAAATACTTCCACTAACAGAATTCAACTGGAAAGCAGATCCCAACAATAATAAAAAAGGACCATACAATGTTTCACTTACACAGCTTGCAAATTTGAGATCAAAGCTAGAAAGTTATGGTATAAGTGGCAATCAGTTGACCAGAGGCAGTTCCAGAACACCAAACAATGGGAACCTTATTTTCCTATAAGTCAATCGGTGTTTAGATATTATCATCTTGAAATTCTAGTGCGATCATGTAAGTATATAAATAGAACTCTGAATATGGAGAATTGGCAACTTAGAGGTCAGAAGGCACGTGCAAGCATTACTGTCTAACATATTGTGCCATGTAAACCCTAACAATAGCTTTCCCAAATATTCTCTATCATTTTTTTGTAATTTGAATGCTAAATACACCTGAATATAAGTCCGACACACTTCTACAATTACAAACCTTGGCTTCATTTGTTTCAACTCCAACTCCACACAAACTTCTACATGTCATCATTATCGTACAAACTCTCATGTTCTACAAACCTTCATCACAAAATTTATGCAGCTTCAATACCATTTGTTTCACTATTTTCAACTCCAACTCTTCGTACTTGTTGGAGCTGGCTCAACAGTAAACTTGTTTCACATTTCCTTAAACTCTCACTCTTTCTCATCATCACCTGTTCACTCTCTCGCAACGTCCACGGCATTGATTCGCATGCACAGGCAGGTGGCGAACCAATGGGGCACAATAACCCAGTATCAAAGCACGGCAAATGAAGGGAGGAGACGAAGCTGAGTGACACGCACCAACAAGGAGCAGGTCCAAGCGTCGGAAGCTCGGGTGGAGATCTCGGGTCTCAGTCTACGAGCGAATCGCCTCCGAATGGATTGCACTAATTTTACCTTTTTCTTTCTGTTAGTTACCTCTCGAGGCTTCGATATTTAGTTCCTAAACGTATCATTTTGAAACTAGGCAAGATTCTCGAGTTTTCAACGGGACTCTAGAATCGACTGCTACCCTAATTTCATCAGTTGAATTCCCAGTTCCTTCGAGCAACGTCCACTTTTTGTTTCCCTTTTCTCTCTTCAACTGTGCTGCAGGACTCCGGTGCAGACTGGAAGACATGTGGGACGTGAGGCACCCCAATCTGCTCCTATCACCGATTGATCTGCAAGCTTTCGGAACCCGACCGTACAAGGCCATCGGAAACTTGAAAAACAACCTCGAAGGCAAAATCAAACTTTTCAACCAAAATTTGTTGTTTACAACCCAAAACCCTAGGCGACAAGATCTCCAATCTAGCCGAGAAATTGCACATGGTAACGAGGAATCACATCAAAGCAGGGAGTAGGAAATACCTATCAAAGAGGGGAGGAGTCGAATCATTCAATGCTCTCACCGCCAAACTTCCCTCAGGCCTCGTTCGGGCAACTTTGGTGGAGTTAGGATAGAGTTAATAGAATTAATTTTGTACGTTACAGTACCCAAAAAAAGTTTGCATTTTTTTTAAAAAAGAGGGATCAGAGGCTGTGCTAAATGACGCTCCGATTGTAATCATCGAAATTGAAAAATCACTTTTAACCTTGTTTGTCTAAGGTTTTATTTGTCCGAGTATTTTTTAAGGTGGATTAAATTTTACTATTTATGATACATAAGTAATAATATTAGTTTAATTTTATAAATAATAAAAAATATAAAAATTATTTGATAAATATACTATAGAATATTATGATGTATAATAAAAAATATAATTAGGTAATGTCAAAATACAAAGACAAATAAATATAGTCTAATTATTTTTTATTATATACCTTTATTTTTTACTATACATCGTAGTGATTTATAATAATATTTATCAAATAATTTTAATATTTTATATTAAAAAATTATATCAAAATATTTACATTTTAAATAATATAATTTTTTGAAAAATACAAATTTTACCTCACCTCAACTAACTACTCAAACAAACAAGAGCTCCACCAGTTTGAATAAGGCCTTTGTAGAATTGATAGTATGGGAAATAATTGAATGCTTTGAAGAAATCTACTGCCCTTATGATCTGATCTTTGATTAGAACCTTAGGTTTAATAATGATTTTTCAATTCTAATTTTAGTTTGGTATAAATTTTTATTAATTATCATTGTCATGTAAATTTTTATGTATAAATTTTTATTTTATAATTTATTATAAATTTCAATTTTATTTAATGATAAAACTCAATTACGAACTCTTTACAATATTTAAAATTAAAATACTTTATTACCAAAGGCACACCCTAATTAGATATGTTTTTTTCATTCTCTGCATGAAATACAAACATGTTTTTCAGGTAGCTTAATTGAAATACCAACATGTTCACTTGCATGTTGGGAATGGGATATCTTTTTTACTGTAGCTGTGATTTCTCATTTTAAATGAGTATTTACATGTAGATATTATGGAGAACACGGTTGCTATTTTAAATGACAGATCATATCAGCTGTGATTTCTCATAGTAAGATTTCTCATTTTAAATGAGTATTTAAATGGACGGATCAGATCAGCTGCTGTTGTTCTAAAATGTTGGGTTTGTTCTGAATCTATCTTATTAAAAAACATCTGTGCCTACTCTTGAGTTGCTTTCACCGTCGAATCGGACTGCACAAGTGGTTGGCAACATGTGTAATTCATGTTGCATACTGATGATAATAATAATAATAATAATAATAATATTATTATTATTATTATTATTAAATATATCTATTATTCTAAATATTATTATATTAATAAATTTATTTATTTATTTTAGCACTGTCTATACTAATAATAATAAATATCTATTATTCAATTTAATTAATAATATTATTATTTAATAAATATATTTATTATTTATTTTTTTATTAATATGTCATCAGTTAAGTAAAATATATTAAAATATAATAACAATATATTTAAATAATAATAAAATAAAATATATAAAATAAATAAATAAAGAATATATATTAACGCATCTAACTCTAATACAAAATCTAATACTAAATTACATATAGTGACAAATTAGTGATACTTATAATAACAGATCAAACTTTTTTTTTGTGATGAAAATAAGATCTATCACTAGATATCTCTGTAGTAACAGATGTTAACATTTATAGTGATAGATTAAAAAGTTTGTCATTATAAATATATTAAATTTTCTTTTGTAATAAATTTAAAATTTGTTACTATAAAATACATATAGTGACATATAATGAATATTTTAGTGTTAAAGGTTTATCATTATAGGTATTTTATAGTGACAGATAATAAATACTTTGATAAATGGAAAAATTCATCTATAATAACAAATGTAAAATCTCATTCGTGACAATTTTCTTACAACGAGTTCATATAAAAAAAAATCACTTGCCCGTACATATTTCACCTAATATCAGCATATTTTCCTTAAAAGAGTAATTTTGTGAAACATCTTTTTTTTTTACGCTACATAGACGCAGCACGATGAACGTTTGATTTTCACCTTCACGTACACTACACTTAAACCTTAAATTTTAATTCTATTAATTCATGTGCCTACCTCGATTTCCATGCACGGTAGGCTCATTAAATGTTCATTTTCAAATACAACTTTTCGTTTATTTTTTTATTTCAATCAACTTCAAAAGTTAAGTTAAAAATTAAGAATAATAAAATAAATAAAGTTAAATTATATAATAAATAATATATAAAAAAATTTATATTATAATAATAATATATAAAAATTTATATGAAACCTAACATTACAGTAAAATTAGAAACAAACGAAGCTGAGTACTTCGATTTGGTATGATAAGTAATTTTTTATTTTGCATGCATTAAAAGGATAGAAATTCATTTTTTATTATCTCTGCAGTATAAAAGATAAAGCTCACCTTTTTTCCATCACCTCCGCGAGAATGGATGGAAAACTTTATCCATTTTTTATAAAAAAAACTAGAAATAAAGAGAAAAAGGAAAAATAAAATATTATTAAAAAAATTTCTATTTTGAAAATTGTGGAAGTGTTTAAAAATACGTCTAATTAATTTATGTTGATTTATATTAATGTCATTTTTATTTTTTAAAATAAAGGCAACTGTTAATTTTAAATATAAAAATATTTATACGAAAATTCATGTTTTTTTTTTTTGAAAGATGGTTGATTATCATTAAAGCTAACCTAAAAATACTACCAAAATGTTACACAAAAAACTGACATGTACAATTACAGCTATTTAAGAGTAAGACACATTAATTGGGCATCCTCCAGAGTGTCACCCCATTGTTGAGAGTTAGAAGCCTCGATTAAGGGTATGATCGAAACATTATTGATGCTCAAGTAGACTTGTCAATGGGTCGTGCTGGCACGGTAAAAAAAATTTTAATGTCGTGGGTCATGCCTAGGCCGAACCTTTAAGTCATTCGTGTTGTGCTGGCACGGTTCGGCCCGACCTAGCACGAGATAGGCCACTGGGTTGTACGGGGGGGGGGACTGGTCGCAGGGATGAACAGTCGCGTGTGCCGGTGCACGAGAGGGGGGCGGACTAGTCGTCAGGATGAATAGTTGTGTGTGCTAATGCACGAGAGGGGGGGGGACTAGTCGCCGGGATGAACAGTTGCGTGTGTCGATGCATGGGAGGGGGCTAAACGAGTCGTGTCGCCAGTGGAGGGATGGACCGTCGGGTCACTGGGCCGGCCACCGGGTTGTGCAGCCAGTAAGGTAAACGGTCGTGTGCGCAGGCAGGAGGAGGCATAATGGGTCGTTTGGCCGCCAGGGTGAACGGTCGCGTGCGCCAGTGTGCGTGAGGGGGCTGAACAGGTCGTGTCACCGGGAGGATGATGGGTCGTAGGGTCACTGGGCTGGCCGTCGAGTTGTGTGGTCGGCGGGGTGAACGGTCGTGTGCACGGGAGGAGGCAAAATGGGTCGTGTGGCCGATGGGGGGACTAGTCGCTAGATCATTGGGCCGATAGTCGGGGTGAACGGTCGCGTGCACAAGAGGAGCAGAACGAGTTGTGTGGTCGGCAAAGGGACGGGCTGCCGGGTCATTGGGCCGATAGCCGGGGTGAACAGTCGCGTGTGTGGGTAGGCAGGATGGGCCGATGGGGAACTGTGCGGCTTGCAAAGTGCAACGCGCCGACGCAGCAACAGTCGGCACACTTTTGCCCAACTGGTGGCCCACTTCCGTGTAACGGGCGGCCAGCTTTCGCCCAATGAGTGGCCCAATTGCACGCAACGGGCGGCCCGCTTCCGCCCAACGGGCGACCGACTGTCGGGTGAAACGATCGGCTTTCACCTCAACAGCTCAACCAACTTTTCTCTATAAATTGAGGGAGTTGAATTTTATTTTTCACCCAACTCACTCCTTCACTCCAAATTCTCCAAACTCTAATCTCAATTCTCAATTTCTCAAATTTTCTCACTCAAGTCACAAACAATGGCGCACTACCAAGGTCAAAGTTCTAGAGGCTATGGATATCCTCAAGAAAACTTTTCTGAAGCTGAAGTAACACCATCGATGGAGACTACTGAAGCTTCAACTTCAACTATGTCGTCGAGGAAGTCTCGGAAGAGAGCTTCCATCTGGTCAAAGTACACAATCATGATGAAAGCTATAACGAATGACACAAAAGAGGAACGAGCCTTTTGCAACTTTTGTAACGTCGACTTCTCTTGTAAAACATTTGGTGGTATAGGTCATCTAACTAGGCATATTAGTATATGTGAAAATAGGAATAAGGATAAAATAATTCAAACCCAACTTTTTTTTACTCTTGAGGGTAGTGTTAGTTCATGGACTTATGATTCTGAAAGGGCTAGAGCTTGCATGCTAAATTTATTTGTTCAGAAGATTTACCAATAAGTTTTGGAGGAAATAAACGTTTTGATAATTATATTAGTAAAGCATATTATCCACAATATAAACATGTATCTAGAAATACTATTAGGTCAGATATTATGATTTCATTTAATAAGCTTAGATTAGAATTTATTAATGTTATGAGTACAATAATGACATGTATAGCATGCACTTCAGATATTTGGTTAGGCAGAACTAAGGATGGGTACATAGCTGTAACTGCACATTATATTGATCAAAATTGAACTTTACAAAAAAGATTAATAGGATTTAGAAAAATTCAACATCCACATACTGCTGAAACAATTTTTGCAAACATTATGGAAATTTTTGATTTATATGCACTTAGAAATAAAATAAGTAGTATAACTTTTGATAATACAGCTAATAATACTACAACAATACCAATGTTTAAAACTAGAATAAGTCCACCAAATGGTTTTAAATTATTTCACCAAAGATGTATGTGTCACATAATTAATATTATTGTACAATCAGGTGTAAAA
>JAMKPZ010003737.1:0-46502 GCA_024699675.1 Amphibolis antarctica | reverse complement strand
TATCCTCTTGGGGTAGTCAGTAGGTACATGTCAAATCCTGGCAAGGAGCATTGGCAAGCCGTGAAGAGAATTTTCAAATACTTAAAGGGAACACCTGATGTAGGGTTGATATATGGCGTCAAGCAGAACTGCAGCATGGCTGGATTTTCTGATTCTGATTATGCAGGTGATGTTGATCAGAGGAGATCCTTGACAGGTTATGTTTTCACTGTGGCAGACTCAGTTGTCAGTTGGAAGTCAACACTTCAGCCTATTATTTCACTTTCTACTACAGAGGCGGAATACATGGCAATGACTGAGGCCGTAAAGGAAGGAATTTAGTTAAAAGGGCTACTTGGAGACTTTGGAGTACAGATTAACAAAACTGATATTTTCTGTGACAGTCTCAATGCCATTTGCTTAACAAAGGACAATGTGTTTCATGATCGCACGAAACACATTGATGTCAGGTACCATTTTCTCAGAAGTGAAGACAGAATAAAGATTTTGAAGATCAACACTAAGCACAATCCAGTAGATATGTTTACAAAGGGCGTGATTGAGAGTAAGTTCAAGCATTGCTTGGACTTGCTCAATGTGTATGGCTGCAGCTGACCCCTTGTGGGTCTTGATGGAGAGGCTTGATCAAGGTGGAGCCAACATTCAAGATAAGGTGGAGATTGTTGTATTATGTTTTGAATGATACTAATAATGTAATTAGTATAAGGGGCATTTTGGTCCTTTGGAAAACCCAAGCACTATATAAGCTTGGCTAGGGTTTTCCAAAGGACATGAGTTGTGAGTTTGTAACCCTAGCCTTCACAGAAGAAAACCCTCTCCCTCTCTATCCGTGGACTAGCCTTAAGTTAGGGTGAACCACGTAAAATCCGGTGTGCACTTTGTTTGTGTGTTTTGTTTGGCGATCCTCCCCTCTTCTTTTTCTCATCGCTCACTCTTCCGTTTGATTCCGCTATGCTTCTTTGATTACCACGCATAACAGTTAACATTCCCCATTAAGTATATATCAAATTACTGGCTTGATAGTGCTTTGTATGAGGTTTGGTCCAATGAACTTCATTCCTTATATTTCAAATTACTGTATATGTTAGCATGTAGAGCTTATGATATAAATTATCCATATAATCATGGGAAAAAAATTAAACTTGTTCATAAACATATATAGAATATTGACACATTTATCTTAGATCTATTCCCATCAATAAGCATAATTAACTTTACATAATTACCTGTACAAGTACTTATATAGGTATTGGTGGTGATGTTATATGAGTTGATGATCCTGAAGAAAATGACGTTTGTGGGCTGCCAATATTTGAAACAATCTACAATTTAAAAACAAACACAATTACATTAATTACATACCAACATTTCCTACTAATAAGTATATTAAATGAAGAGCACAATATTAATAAACTTGTAATAATAATTCTTTCATTCCTTTCAAAATGAATTAAAGGGATGACACCCAGGTCTTCTATATGATGCCAATTCTCATCCCTTGATGATTGACCAGAAAATTCATAACTATTCAAACGACTTTGTCATCGAGATGGTAACAAGTAATTTATGGGTTTGGGGCCTAAACCTAGCCCTTGTATACATCCACGTTGTTCCCTACCAAGTATTTGCCTTAATATATCATTTGGACTAAACATGATTTCATTAGTGTTCCCCTGTTCTTGTTGTGTTTGTCTTATTTCTTTTATTTGTTCCTAATTTTTGAAAAATCAAAATCATTAATAATATGCATATGACCATGATTTACAAATGAAATATGTGATTAAAGGATGAGTAATATATGTTGAAACTAATATGTAACAATCTTATTGAGACTTGTGTTGCCATGGCATCAATTATGTTTCTATCTTTACATCATCTAATCATTATATACATCACTTCTACTTGGTATAATGTCTTTTTCTTTTTCCTACACGTAATGCTATATATGCATATAAATGTACACAACAAATGATGTATATATATATAATACTAACATATTTATTGTAACAACCCCAACTTGGGTATAATATAAAGTGACCATTAAGGACTAAAAAAAAATCATGGGCATAAAGCTTGATTTCTGTCAACACTCGTAAAACTTACTCAAGTATCATGATAAAATAAAGTTTACGATATGTTCGTGCCAACTTTAGGAGGTAGTTCACTCAATGCCTAGCATTGAGCACATACCCTCCTACATTACATATAGTCCATTAGAAAGGCCACAAAAAGAACTGAATCTACATATGCCATATATCTCACATAGTAGTTGCCAAGTTACAAAAGAGAAGGTCTACTCTAATTGAGGAAACAAAAGATAAGACTTGATGCATCCCTTCACGAAGATCCCAAAATACTATGAGAGGAGCTAAGCAAAATGGAGTGATGGCCTTCGCTTTAGGTAGAGGAGGATTCAGGCTGGGTTGTAGTCCCTGCACACAAATAATTCAAGCAAGTCTTACAAGAGCACTAAAATACTGTTTTCAGGTTAGTTTAATTAGAACTAAACTTCCTCTCTCCCTATTTTTCTTTCAAGATTTGCACAGTGTGAATGCGGGTCCCGTGTGGCTGCCCTCCTGGCAGGATGGACGAATGGAGTCCCAACCTGCGCATTGGATGGAGGTTGCTCCAACCACCCAACTCGCCCTCGTGTTGTGTAAGGTGCGTGGTAGATCTTGCCCACCTAGTGACGCCATGACTCTGCCCCCTTGACGACTTCATAGCTTGCGCTGGCTAAGCCCTGCTGCAATTGTGTGGGGTTGCTGTAACAGGAAGGATCTTGCCAGCTGTGCCAACCCCTACTGACCCGTCCAGCCCATTACCATTTGCCGGTGGTGGGAAAGGCCACTCTCGATCAGCATTCAACCCTATCGCCGTAGTCCTCTCTTCCCACGACCCAATGGTCTTACCATGGCATTTTGGGTGCAGATCTCACTACGAAATCACATGAACAGAGTTCACGCTAAGTTCATTCTCTCCTTCCCAACCAACCCATTCGATCCTACCCTCTCCTCCTCCATGAGAATAGGGTGGTTGGGAATGCTTGGTTGGGTATGTGAACTTAGGGCTCAATAACCCCCACAAAATAATTTCGATCACTAACAAACTATAACCATACTACTGTAAATAACTGAGGATGGCTAGATATGTACCCAAAATGCTACTTCAAAGCTTCAGCTCCTCCTCCACTCACGGGTTCACTTGCCTCTTGAGTAATCACCACTTTCTGTCCTCCTCCTAACCCCATTGAAACATTTTAGTGATGATTCTCATAAACATCATCTCATTTTCAATAGGGTTGAAGATTCTTACTCGTAAACTCAAGTATCTTCCCCAAACCTCAGGTTCCTGCTGGATGATGTCGATGACCCCTCTCCACCTTGGTGCACCCTTGCTGGTCCATCGCCCTCAGATGGAGCTAGGGTGGAGCCTGAGTCAAGGGAAAAGGAATGGGAAAGTTATTTTTCCACCATCCCATTTATGAACCCTTGACTCCTACAAGATTTCTCTCTTCCAACAGCCTTCTACTCATGTGGGATTATTAAAATAACATCCCAACTTCTACTTCACTTCTTTCCCAATAAAATATATATACCCATATATACATACTTATGCATATATTTATATATTTTTCTACCAGAGTCCTCACATTCCAATTCCCTTAAATAGGTTTTGACCTTAAAACCTTTCAAGGATTGTTTGTGCTGAAATCTATACTTGAGGAGTTGAATAAGTAGGGATATTTCTGGCAGACTTCCTCCTCCAACTCCCATGTGGCTTCCCTTTTGGAGTGGTTACTCCATTGGACCTTAACATAGGGAATTGTACGGCACCTCAAGTTTTGTTGTTTAGTATCTACAATACGGATGGGTACTTGTAGCTTAAATCCTGCAAACTCCACCAAGGGTAGATGTTGATCCCACGCCCCCTTTAGGTCTAGGATGCATGCACGGAGCATGTCCTCAAGTGTTTGGATCATTCGTTTAGACTGTCCATCGGTTTGGGGATGGAAGGCAGTGCTAAATTGCAATTGTGTCCCAAGGGCTCGGTGTAGGCTTTCCCAAAATTTTGATACGAACCTTGTATCCCGATTAGACATAATAGTAGCAGGCACCCCATGGAGGTGTACAATCTCTTGAATGTATAATTTGACCATCTTGCTTAGAGGCATTCCCACCCCAAATGCCAAGAAATGAGCGGACTTAGTGAGCCTATCCACCACCACCCATATGACATCATTTTTTAACTTCGACCTTGGTAACCCAGTCACAAAGTCCATCGTGATGTGCTCCCATTTCCACTTCGGTATGAGCAAAGGTTGAAGCAGTCCAGTGGGTTTTTGGTGTTTTGCTTTAATTCGTTGGCAAGTGGTACACTAGTTCACAAATTTTGCAATGTCTCGCTTCATCCCACTCCACCAAAAGTTTCGTCTTAACTCATAGTACATCTTGGTGCTACTCGGATGTGCAGAATAACTATTACAATGTGCCTTCCTTCATCACCTGCTCCCTGATTTCAGGTACATTGGGTATACACCACCGACCTCGATATCGTAGGGTGTCATCTTTCGTCACACTAAATTCAGGTAGTTCGTTTTGCTCCACCCTGCTTTTAATCTTCAATAATTCCTCATCTAATTGTTGTTTGGTGTCCAACCCTTGCAAGTAGGAGGGTTCTAAGGAGAGGTTAGCTACCCTTGGGTCTTGCCCTTGGACGTGCACCTTGATCCCTTGACGTTGTAGATCCACTACTAAGGCTTGTTGTCTTGTTAGCAAAGTTGCCAAGCTCCCTTCAGGCTTCCGGCTTAATGCATCAGCAACAACATTGGCCTTTCCCAGGTGGTAGTTAATGGTCAGATTGTAATCTTGCATTAATTCTAGCTACCTTTGCTACCTCAAATTTAGTTCCTTGTGTATAGATATACTTGAGGTTCTTGTGATCTATATAGATGTAACTAGGAAGATGACAACTTTCTCTTCAACACTAATATTTTTCCCATCCAATACCACCCTTTCTCGTCTTAATAAATTGCAAAATTGAAAGAAAACATTTTGACTCATATGATAAATCTTTATGCAATTGTATGCTTAATGTAGATTTGAAACATTTAATAACATTTTCACGTATTCTTATCCTTACTATAAATTCTACTTGTAGCATTGGAAGACACATTTAAATTTGAACTTGCTATCTATATTAGCAACCATGCCTAATACATTAACAACTTCTGTATCCTTCGCTTCCTCATAGAATACCTTTGGATTATCATCTTCATCAATTTGAGCTTGTCACTGTCATCCATTTCAATATGAACAATATTATCAATGAATCATAAGTCATAATACTAATGAAAAAATCACAATATATACAAAAACATAACACAATTAACATAAATTTATCATAACAATATAGTTTAGAAATATTCATTACATAACACCACCGTTACCAATAATACAAATGTTTGTTTAATACAGAATGATACATATCTCATTGCATGACACAACTATACACATTACAAACATTACGAACAAAACATAATATATATTAGCACAACCATATCAAGAACATCATGCCATTACTTATAATGTATTAAATTTCAATTAGCTTATTTGCATCTCCACAAGAGCATTCAAAAATTGAAATCATTTTCCATCATTTTCAAAAAGGTTAATAACATTAAATATTTGTCGTTCACTAAGACCTAGAAGTGAAAATACAATATCCATGCAAGCTGCATATTTAGATTTATTATTGTCCATCATTTTTAATTTCCTTTCTTCAGCATCTGCAATATGAGTTATAACACTAAGCATTCCTTCTGCATCTGCATTTTTATTATTAACTAATTTAGCAATTGATGTTCCAACATTTTCAATTGCTTTGACCAATGATTCATGCTATTCTACATGAGGTTTAGGCCGTTTTTCCTTTTTCAATGACTCATTTGCTTTTATGGTTGGGGAAGTACCTTGCACTTCAGGTTCATCAGTCATAGGAATATAATTACATGAATTGAATGTGTTTACATGATCATTATTTAAATTTACACAACATTGCAAGTCACTCAGCTATATACTAGTAGATCCAATAGTTGTGTTGTTTTTAAAAATTATCTGAAGTTGATCATATATTAAACATGACTTTCTAGTATAAGGTGCACATTCAGGATGTTGCTACAAAAAGAAAAGTTATATTACTAGTCAATACTTTAATCATATGTATTGTATAATAAAGTTTAAAATAAAACTATTTCTAACCTCAACAAAAGAATTTCAAACTTTCTGAGAAACTTCAACATGTTCACGTATGACGTTCCATCTAAATTCACTTTGATTACATATTTTTGTATACACCTTTTACATTGTTCTTCATGTTTTTATTTGACTTTTTTTTTTTTTTTTTGAATGCTCATTCCACTCTTTTCATTATACAACTTGATAACTTTAGCCTATGTTTCAGATTTAATTTTTCCGTTGTGTGTTTTCCCATTTCTTTCTTTTATTGCCTCACATATTAAGTTTAAAATGATCTCCTCCTGTTTTACATTCCAATTGAAGTAATTTCTTCTACTAGTTTTCTTTATTTCGTTTGACGCCATTCACTAAAAACATACCTAAACAAAAGATAGGATCAATGCAAATTAAAATAAATTCTACATGCATGAAACACAACAAAAAAATATAAATATAAACTCTCCAACTTCACCCATGGAACCAACTATATTTTCCAATGTGATCCTATTGAATACTACTAAGGTTGAAAAATTGCAATAATGCATGACCAATGACCATATAGAGTACTTTTCAAATTAATTTCTACACAAATGGGAACATGTGGTAAACAGGCAACACACATCATTAGACACACCTCATGCATGAAGTAAATCTATAATCAATCTGAAATAAATTGGAAATCAATAACAATCAATGAAATGAAGCAGAATGAAGCCACCTTCTATTGAATCTATAATCTATAATCAATTAATAACAATCAATGAAATTACTCTATAATCAATCAATAACAGTCATTAATATTATACAAGGTGAGTCTACCCACATTCTATTTAAACAGGCAGGCAACTCTATTGACTTTAGAAAAAGACGAGTTGTAAAATAGATGGCACAATCATATTACTCAATCCAAATCTATTTGTATCAATCTAGTACTTTTGTCCAAATCCTCCTTTTTTAGTGAGCACTCCATATGTAGATCTGTTTATTCTACTCAAAGTGGGAAGAAGGTAGATTTTTTAGTGAGCACTCCATCAGATCCGTTATTAAAATTTTCCTATTTTGTAGCATGTAAACAAATAATTCAGAACCAAGTCCTTTGTAAGACCAGCTCACCAGTTTGTAAGGCAACAGTGGATGTGAAAAGAAACAGTATAAAATAATTGATCTATACTCAAAATCAACAAAAAAATGGAAGATTGAGCTATTTCGTAGTTACATTATGCAAAAACGATATAAAATATGGTTAAACAGCCGATCCATTCTCAAAATCAATGAAAAAAGGGAAGATTGACCTATTTATCTCAGATCTGAATCAAAGTCTTGTTTTTTCCATAGATCTAGGGAGGAATTCTAACTTACATGATGTGGAAGCTTGAAAAGGGATGAGATTGGAAGATAAAAATGCACCTTCGTGTTGGTGGAGAAGAGGAAAAGGAGAGGAGGGTGTCGCCTGTGCGAGGTCGTTGAAGGAAATGGTTGCTAGAGGATGGTGGGGCTTGGAAACATTCTGTCATCGGTCGCGATGGTGTGGATGTTGCTCGTGAGCTTCAGGCATCGACACATGGGAGAGAGAGAGGAGAGGAGGGTGTTGCCCATGCAAGGTCGTCGATGGGAATGGTCATCGCAGGATGTCGGGGCTTAGAAATAGTCCATCATCGGTCGTGGTGGCGTCAATGCTGCTCGTGAGCTTTGGTCGTCAAAGCGTGAGAGAGTGTAGGGGGCGATTTCGGCTGATTCGTGAAGGTCACGTATGGGATTCATTTCTGCCACTTAAAACTTAGTGAACAGTAGTGGTGGAATTGGGTGGATTCCATTTCTGATGGCACAAACAGCTGTTCAATGGGAAATGAAGTCCTTTCATTTCCATTCCACCAAATTCCGACGACACAAACAAGCACTAAGTATTTTACCGATTCACACTTTAACTTTCTATACAAGTATTTTTCTAGGAAAATACTTCAAAGCTTAGCTAGTATTTTTCAGGAAAACACTGTAAACCTACCACATGACACTTGTAAAGTGAATCCCTTCTTATATCTAAGGTGTCTTTCACCACAACCGAGTGAGATAATTTTTTCATTTAACCGATAAACAATTTAAACGAAACTCAGAACAACTTACACAGAAAGGTAATTGTAATTTCAATACAGTTTATTATCCTTGGGTTTGTTGATGATGACTAGAGAAATGCAGCAAATCTTCAACAGCACTTCAGATTTTTCGGAAGGATGCAACAAGTCTTTAATATGCTCAAATGCTTTAAGATATCTCTGTGTAGCTTGATGTTCAATGCACCTGTATGTATGTATTTATACCCATAAGTTTCTATTGTCTTCTGATGTCAATTTACTCAATCAATCTTCTAATAAAGGGAGTACTTTTGACTTTGATCTAATTTGTTTTCAATGATCACAATCCTTCCTTTATTGGCTCTCTTTATCTTTGGAATGCTTTTGAAACATTTCTAACTTTGCAACTCATAAACAAAAAAAGAATAAGTAATGAAGTAATAGTAAAGTATTCGTACAGATATGCACATATATTTTACTAGAAATTTCTCAGAATTTACCAAGAATTTCTTGTTGTGTCAAAAGCCGCATTTGGAAATGCGGATACAGTTTGGAATTTTTCATGACAATAAAATATGTTAAGTTATTCAAATTCAAAATTAAAATTAAAATTCTCTGCAATATAAATATTCAATTTTGCTTCACTGAAAACACTTCAGAATTTATTAGGAATTTTACGGTACGTCTGAAATCAAAGTCAGAAATTCCAGATAGAACTTGAAATTTTCCATTAAGTAAAATATATGTTAAGTTTATTCAAATTTAAATTCCCCACAATACAAATATTTAATTTTTATTTTACAAAAATGTTATGTTGATTTTGTAATAGTGTAAATACTAAATTTGATGCATGTTTGGGTTGTGACAATAATTCAATCTAATTGCATGCATCGATTCTAAGTGTCCTAAATGATGATTCCAACATGTAAGAGTACATAGGAGATTACATTTTATCCTAGCACACACGATTCAAATAATACATAATTATTATGAGAATTTTCTATAACATTCACACAGCCACATCTCTTTCAAATTATTTGTCTGTCTAATCCATCAAATCTTGCCTAATGAACTGGTTAGACTGGTTTAAGCAGGTACTTCCTGTTCCTACAGTTGCTGTTGTGGAGGGAGCTGCAATTGGTGGTGGCTTAGAATTGGCTCTTGCATGTGATCTTCGGATATGTGGTACTTATATAACACATTCACACTTTCTTTGCACTTATGTAGGATCTTTTTATCTATATGGCTTAACATTTTTGGGTTATTGTTCTCACGCAATATCATAGGAGATGGTGCAAAATTTGGCTTGCCTGAGACTGGGCTTGCTATCATACCTGGGTATGTTTGTTGCATTTCTATTCGGTTTTCACTGCATATGTTATTGGTCTTATAGTTTCCATGTTGAAAGCACAAACTACTAATGCCAAATATTCAAGAATACCATGCTTGACTTGGTTGTAATATTGTTTGTTAATATAACTGTTAAAATTCAAGAGCATTATCACATTGATATTAACTAAAAGGATTCTTTTACAATACGGAGATTCAACAGGTAACTGACACATTTCATCAAGTCTTGCTAATTAAATGAATGATGAAAAGATACTTTAGCTTAAAGATAACCAATTGGAGCAAAATAAGGCAACTATTGTTTATTATAAAGTATTTATTACCCTGATCTTGTTAATGTTATTAACTATATATAGTTATATATGATATGCTACAACTTTTTGGAGTGATGCCGTTGATCCAAGGATTGCAGAGATCATCCCACTAAATGTAGGTTTCTTTTTCATGAACTGGGGAATGATTCTTGGAACTTCAATTTGGAGTTCGTACATTTTCCAAGGATTTTTGAGAAACCTTAATACTTGAATTCTAACACTCCTTTAAATTGGAGCATCGAACTTACAATAGACTCATATATAATAATATAAATAAAGTAATTAAATGATAAACAAAAATTTAAGTAGTAACAATATTGTGTAAGTAAAATATTTAAAAACTTATACATATGCTTTTACAAATACATATTTTATCAATTATTCAATAATAGAGATTTAACGTGAATTGTTAATAAGAGTTGTTTCACAAACCCCAAAATGGTGTGGATTTTAAATGTGAGGTATTCCACAAACCTTAATGTAGTGTGGATTTTTAAATGTGAGGTATTTCACAAACTCTAAGAGAAAATATTGGATGATAGATAATATGATATTAAACATTTTTTAACCTTTTTCTTTCCCTTTTCATTTTTTTTTTAAATTTTTTATTTCCACTATTTTTTTTACTTTTTTGTCTCCCTTTTTTTTATTCTGCATGTCTTTTTGTCTTCTTCCTCTTCCCACTTACCCTTGTTTCCACCCCTAATTGATGCAGATGATACTAACAATAGTGGTGTCATTGTTCACAAAAATGACAGAGACGACAATCGACAATGTTGACGTCAATTAGACAATGATGGCAATTGGCGATTATGTGTTGTATTCACTGCATTAGCCTAAAACTCCTTAGGTAGGCTTGCATGCAACCTCATGCTTCTAACCCTTTCATTCAGTATCTTGTTCATTCTCTTAGCCACTTCATTCCATGAGGGTTTCTAGGTACTATCTTGATCATCCTAATCCCTACCTTTGCACAGAATTTTTTGAAATTAATGCTATCATATTCACCACCATTATCAGATTTAAGACATTTGATTTTCTTACTAGTCTCATTTTCATCTTCAACTTTACATTTCTTAAAAGTTGAAAATACATCAGATTTATTCCTCAAAAATAAACTCATACCTTCTTGGTGGAATCATCAATGAATGTGACATAATAGCTTGAAACTCCTTGAGACTTCACAGGTATTGGCCCCTAAACATCTGTATGGATCAACTCTAATTTCTTGGCCTTTGACACCCTCATTGTCTTTGAGAAGCTAACTCTTTTCTTTTTTCCAAAAACATAGTCTACACATAACTCTATGTCCACATATTTCAGTCTTAAACATTTTCCTTTGGATGCCATCACTTTTAATCCCTTCTGACTCATATGTCCTAATCTTCAGTGCCACAAACTACATTGATTAGAACTTTTAGTAGTGATACTAATGACATCTTTGGAGTCAGATGTCATATAGAGTTCCCTTTTTTTCAACTCTAGCCATTATCATGGCTTCTTTAATTACCTTCCACTTTCCACCTTCAAAGTCTGTTTGGCAATCCTTATCATTCAGTTGACTTACAGAAATCAAATTTTTTGCCAAACTAGGGACATATCTAACATTCTTTAATTTCCACATTCCTTAATTTCCACATTCCTCCACTGTTGGTCTTTGATTGAGACATCCCCCTTGCCAACTACTTCCAAGTAGCTATTATCTACAAGGTAAATCCTTTTCTTCTCAATGGTTGTGTAATTTTATAGCAGCTCTATCCTATTGGAAGAATGAAAGGATGCACTCGAGTCTATAATCTAGGACTCAATAGTGTTGTCCACACGACACACCAGGGTATCTGCAACTTTACCTGAAACAAAGTTTGCTGAACTGTCTTCTTGCCTTACTTTCTTTTCCCTTGGAGCTTTGCACTGAGAGTTGTAATGTCCTACCTTTCCACAATTCCAGCAAATGATATCTTTCTTATTCTTCCCTTTGCCTTTGAACTTAGACCTAGAATGCAATCTTTGTCCTCTTTGTTGCTATCTTCCCCTACTGTCTACACTTAGGGTAAAGGAAGTAGCTTCTCCATTGCTCCTTCTCTGAATGTCCTCACTCAGGATTAAGTTCTGAATATCATTCAGCTTAAGCTTCTTGTGACCCATTGAGCTCTGGTCACCACTACATACTAACTTTCAGGTAAGGATGACAATAAAATTAAGGTTCTTACCTCATTGTTGAACACAATGTCAACTGAGCTCAGTTAAGTGATCAAATGTGTTGAAGATGATGTGGTCTGTGACAGAAACCTCTTCTATCATCTTTAAGTTGAAGAGTCAACACATTAAATACACCTTGTTGGAAGTAGATGGCTTTTCATACATGTTCGATAATGCCCTCATCAAACCGGCCATTGTCTTTTCCTTGACAATGTTGAAAGCAACATTCGTTGTTAAGATCAGCTTCACCACACCCAATGTTTGGCAGTCCAATAGCTCCCAATCCACTTGGCTCATTATTCTGGTTTCCTCCCTCGAAGTGGTTCGTGCAACTTTCTTTGATACAAATAATCCTCAATCTGCCTCTTCCACAAATCAAAATCATTGTCGTCAAACCTTCAATTCTGATCTTTCCTTCTTTTGCCATTTCCTTCGTTGGACGCTTGCAATGGACCTCCTCGAACCTTGCTCTAATACCAATTTGATAGGGGATCGTATGAGGATTGGCTACGGAGAAATGGACTCTTGTTCCTTTTTGAGATGCGTGAAAGCGAAAGAGAGATCAAAAGAATCACACGAGCACACAAGAGATTTTACATGGTTCGACCAAATTACCTACTCCATGATGGCACTAGCACCCACTCACTCTATCGCTATTGGATACTTAGGGTTTTAGTGTGTTACAAGCACATTATAAATAGTCCCTTATATAGGGGCAGTGACTAGGGAAACATCTCACAAAACTGTCATCGGAAAAAAAAACCAACCCCACCATAAGAATCTCTGATCTTTAAGTTACTTCACTGGACTTTTGAAAAGCCTTCTCCTTGACATTTCCAATGAGTTTAGAACACTAATACTTTCTTTTTGGACCAAAGTCCACCAAAAAATCAAGTTGAATTCCCTGGAAGAAAGGAGGTTAGAATGGTCAGACCTGATAAGCACTGGAGGCTTCCAGGAGCACCTGTAGCATAAAGGAAGATGGTTTGTGGAATATGTGAGGTTCTAACTACCCAATAAAAAGGTAAATTGCTAGGGAGGGTAAAGTGTAAGTGTTAAACCTTGGTCCTCTGTTTAGGAAATGGAACATCTTCTTTTGAGAGGGATTCCAAGGGTAACTTTTGGAAATTTGTCCACATAAAGTAGGAGGATCATATTTCAGGGTTATAATTATATGATAAATTCATGAGTAAAGAGAAGCCAAAGTTGGCATTCCTTTTGTTCATTGACAAGTTTTCTGAAATGAGAGTTCTAAATGACTGATATGTAAATAACAAGGTCTGTAATCCTTTTGATATAAGGAGGTCTTGGGCTCAGATCTTTGGAGGATTTCAAATCAGCCATACTCTGTAAATGGTGGTGGAGGTGGGAATGGTAGGAGAATGCTGTGTTTGACTGATATTTTGAACGGAAATATGGGCAACCTGGGAGGCCTCTGTCTACTCATAATATCTATAGCTCACACTTTTGGAAAGGTATTCTCTGTCTGGGATTTGTTTTACTCTAATACTCAGTTTCAGGTCAGGAATGGTACCAGAATCCATTTCTGTTTTTTTTTTTAAACAAATCCTAAAAATGTTATTCATCAGGTTGTGGCAGTTTATGAAAAACACAAAATACAAAGTGACCGAGGAGAAGTAGGCCAAAACCTTTGATAGATACAACTACATAAGGATTAATGAAAAAGAGAAGTAAAAAAGTGAACAGGACGCCCAAGCCCAAAACAGAAAATACAAAAAACAAGCTTCCTGTAGTGGTGACCGTAACTCAACCGAGAGCTTCCATCCCAACTCCTGTAAAGTCGTAGTGGTGACCATCAATGGCCACATCGGCCTGCCAAGCACACAAAGCAGCACTAGCCAATAGCTTCCTGTAGAGCAACAACCTAATAGTAACAAGAAACCAGAAGTGACTATGCAATAGTCATAGGATGTGAACACACCTGTTGGAGTTCCCTCACTAGTAAAGGGACCTCCCGCGATGAAAAAGGCCAAGTAATAAACACAACCACAAACTCCAGAAAACACCTGTTGCAGGATGCTACCAAGGTGCTGCAAACCAATGACCGTCAAGAACACGACATCATCCTTTAACTTCAGACAAGATAATGTTTGACATTGTCTGACAGCATCCTGCAAGACAACCCAACAGCAGCAAGGAACCTGGAGTGACCAAATAGTAGTCATGGGAGGTGAACACACCTGTTGGAAGTCCCTCACCAGAAAAGGGACCTCCTGTGATGAAGAAAGCCAAGTAATGAATACAATGATTGTAAACAAGATGCCTCCAGGCAAGCATCAAGATTACTGCATTGTCCTCCATCTTCTAATAAGATAGTGTTTAACATTATTGGGAATGACTACCAGACGGCTACAGTCCCAGATGTGATTGCAGACATTTTTCTTGACATTGGCATAGGAGCCATCGAAATTTTGAAAAAGGACAGAACATCTATACTTCCATAACTCCCAACAAAGCATGGAGATAAGAAACTTGTTGAATTGGAGCTCTTTTTTGGGATTCCTGGCAGTAAGATGCTTCCACACCCATTGTCACCAAGCATCACAAGAAGGGAGAGAAGAGAGCAAGGCACAACACCACAAGCATAGCCAGTTAACTCTCAAAGAAGATGTGGTAAGCAGATTCTTGCTGTTTCTGAGTCATGCAGTAGATGCAAATAGAAGCAAGAGAGGTTCCCCTGTGCTGCCTAGTAGAATCCATGGTTTCAAATATTGGTATCATATTAAGGATTGATTCTTTAAAAAAAGGAGATGTATTGAGGATCGAGGGTTGTATCAATGGAAACATAGTACTTTCATGGAAAAAAATATAAAACATCAAATTTCTATTTGAAAATTAAGGATAAGGTATAAAAAATTATAATAAACATATAAAAATTTAAATTAATTTTTTAGAAAATTATCATGCATAAAATATCAATTAGATAAAAATATAGTAATCATATGTATGAAAATAGTCTCAAACCATTTATAAATAAATGAAACAAATTGATAATGACAAATGATTTAAAAAGCAGTAAAATTATACATATATTAATTCTATGTTCAATTGTCTCCATTTGCCTTCACATGAAGGATTTTTTTCCCTTTTCTATAATTTTTAATAATTAAAATTTTATTTCATTATAAGATTTTATAGTAAATTATAAATTGTTATTTTTATAATGTAATTAACATATTTTAAAAATTATTGTATGAAGTAATTTGAAAAATAGAAAATAAAATTTGTGAGAATATAGATGAACAGTGTTATTCATTAGCAAATATAAATTTTACAAACTTTTAGAAAAAAATTTATTTTTTAATAATTCTACCTTTTTATGTAATAATATTTTATTTTTTTATTTTCTTTTTGTTTCCTCTTCTTTTAAAAAAGTTGATATATTATAAAAATACTTAGTCATGTACGCACAATGGGGTACAAAAGTCAAAAGATAAGTTACCCAATTAAAAGGGGAATACAAAAGTAGCACACCTAGGTAAGATAAAGACCCAAAAAAGGAAAGAACCCCAAAGAAGTCGCATGCATTTAACTCCATTATCGACCAAATTCATCTAGTTAGGAGTGAGCATGGTTGCATGATATGAAAGATCCATTGGTCAAGCAGTTTGGCAGGGGGCCTCCTAGGTGTGATTGCCTTGAGCGGTAGACACGTTGATCATAGTAGCATCAGCATTGATTGAGTTGGAAGTTTTGTTGGAGTGATCTATCTAAAAGAAGGATAGGTTAAAGACATCAGCAATAAAATCGTTAGGATTAATATGATAATTATTGAAAACAACTTTGTTCCTACAAAGCCGTAGGTGATAAAAGAAGGCCAAGATAACTAAGCTCTAGAATGCCACTCTCTTTTTGTTTCTCTTTTTAAAAGGTGTTTCCTTTTTCTTTTTTTTTCTTTTTTTCTTTATATCCCTTTTTCCCCCCCTTTCCACTCATGTGCCATAGACATGAACTCATCTTCTTCCTTAGGCAATTGAAAGTCTGACCTACATGTAAAACCCTAATGTGTTCTCACATCTAATAGATGAAAGCTTTTTATAGTCTTTCGCATCCAATGTACAATTCCATGATCAAGAAGAAGCATTTAGTGAAGGCTTCGAACACCAATGGTGACATTCAACTCTTCAATGAAACTGTCAGGCATTATATAGTGGATAATCCTTTTGATAGATTGATTGATCCGACATTTGTGAACTGAAAAGATAACTTAGATCGAATGATTCGTTGATCTACTACTAATTTACAATGATAGATTGTTTGATCTGTCATATTTTTGAAAATACTGTATGTATCAATATCAATCAAATTGAAAATCGAAATAGATTGCTGAAATTTCAGTGATATGTCTTGATTTTTAAAACCATGCTCCTAAGACTGCCAACACAACTTGACTTAGCATGATAGTCCCTAGGCCCATGGTACAACCCATTGACACATCTAAAAGCATGCCTTTATTGCCAAAAGACAAGGATCATATACCATGCTTAAATGTAATTTGACTTGTAATTTTAGAAATAGTTATGCAAATGCAAAGGTAAAGTACATACCAAAATCCTTGTTAAATTTGTGTTAATCCTTATTTGCTATTGTGTCATGGGATTTGTAAATAAGATTGCCTACATTAAATCATTTTCTATATGCATGTGTGCTTGATTTAAATCCATGGTTGGTTATTAAATTTCAATTACAAATGTTAATTAAATAAAATGGAATTACCAAATTTTGTTTGGGCATAGTTTCATGGGGAGTTTTTGAATAATTCACTATTAATTATAATTTATGAAGTAAGAAAAATTATATTTGAAAAATCTTATCTAACTTATGTCCATTCTTGTTGAAATTTGTGATTTAAATGATGTTTAAAATGCAATGTAAAACACATTCAATTTAGAAGTCAGACATCCATTTATTTTTCAGTATTATCAACTAGACAAATCTAACTTTAGAATGGACACCTATTATTGGAGTCTGTATTAGGGTCCTCTATTTTTAGGGCTTCTACCCATATCATTCACTAGTCCATCCCCTCTAGTTGGCTGCACACTCACCTCTCACCCTCTCCGTCGTCACCTACTTCACTCTCCACCTTCACTCCCATTTCATCTCTCAACCACCTAAATCTCTGATGGTCACCTCATTCACATTTCGTTTGCTACCAAAGCTTGCCATTGCTGAAGCTTGTCACCAAGCCATTATGTGAGTCCAAGGCACCTTTGTTGTTCTCTTAGTCAAACAATTCGCAACTATTGATTGTCACATAAGGGGAAGTCAGTGTGGGTGATTGTTGATATTTTAGGGAAAGTTAGTGTGCACAACAACATTGTTCCTCTCGGTTGGTTGCTCAATTGTGAAAATGCCAAGGAAAATGGGAGTCAGTGGTCTTTTAAGAAGAATGCTTGATGAAGAGGAAAGGAGACATACTCGCATTCAAAAGGGTATGGAAGATGAGGCTTGCATGAAGAAAAAGGGGAAGAGAGCCATGCATAAAGAAGAAAGTTTTAGACATTGTTTTATCTATAAATAAGACCCTTAATCCTACTATAAATAAGACCTGAATAGCTATTAGACACCTTTTGTACACTAATCTTTTATACGATCTTAAGACTTCCAACTCTCATTGTTGCACTCATTGAAGATTATTTGATAGCTCTTGTTAGTGCACATAGCTTAAGGATTCATCATTAGCTTTCTCATTTGCAAGAGCAATTTAGTAAGTGCTTAACTGGTTTTTGTGTTGTACTTGGTTTTGACGTTTTAAGGTTGCATTTTACTTGAGTTTTTACCATAAAACTCAAGCGGTTTACTCTTTGGTTGCAAGGAGTGGTTGGTTTAAGAATTTTACTATAAACTCTTGTTTGTTTGCCAAGTTTTCACCATAAAACTCTAGTCAGTTGGAGTGTTTGACCATAAACACTCGGTGTGATTGGTTGATGTGTTCTACTACAAATACATGATTTTGGTTTACTAAGTTTAGCCTGAAAACTCTAGTTGGTTGTATGTTGAAACATAAACATGATGTTAGTTTAAGTATTCCACATTAAACACTTGGTTACATGAGGTTGTGCTAAACCTATAAAAGTATCTTGTATTTTGATTAATTATAGTGAATTAGTGTAGGTTCAAGTTTATGTAACTTGAGGGTAGACACACCTAGTTAAAGAATCACCTAACAATCTCTTGTGTACTTTATTTCCACTTGCTTATGTCTTGTTGAGAACTCACTCTTTATAGATTTTGATGATGTTAAATAAGTTGACATGAAAATATGAAGATACAAAGAAATCAAGTCAAAATTATAAAGTCATTAAGCCAAAGAGAATGAAAGGATGAAGAGATTGCAGGAAACTTATTAAAAAAATTTCAGAAATTAAAGATGAAAGTATTGAAGCTAATAAAGATAAGTTACAAGCACATTCAAAAATGTTTGGATACTAGTATAAGTCATTCATTTAGATTCTAAGTCCATACATATTAAAACTATCACAGGCCAAAATTGGTATAACAAATCTTCCAATTCATTATAATGATTTACTATTCATATGACAGGTCACATGATTTCAGCGTTTGAGAAAATCGATATAATGTTTTTAAAAATGTTATAACAATTTTTGATTTTGTCCTAAAACTTAGGAAACATTTTAAAAAATAATTCCATTAGGAAAAATCCCGTAAATTAAGAAATTTAGGAAAATCTTTATAATGAAATTTGAATTTAAAATGACACTTAGGCAAGTTTTTGAAAAGTATTTACTTAGAAAAATAATCTAGGAAAATTTGTAATTTTGAATACTTATGAAAAATCGGTATAACGATTTCACAAAATCGTTATAACAATTTTTGAATTTGTTATTACTTAGGAAAGTTTTTGAAATATTTAGTTGTTTAATATTAGATTCGAGATTATTTAATATCCATGATTCAACACATAGGAAAATCATTATGACAATTTTACAAAATGTTATAAATAATTTGTCGAAACACCGATTTGGTACAATGATCCATTTGAAATATCAAATATGTTATAAAAATGGTATAACGATTTTGGACTGGCCGTTAGCTTAAGTTTGCATTTATAAATAAGAGATCATTTCATTATTTCACATAACCTTTCATTCACGAATTTTCACTCTCCTTATAGCTTTGATGCTTACGTCTCGAACTCGATTCGAGGAATTTTTGTACTTCGGAAGAAGGGATCTTGAAAGTACAAAAGCTTAAAGCTAATTCTTTGCTCCTTCGAGGTGAACTCGTTTTGATTGCTTTGTAAGGGATTGATTTTGTTTTTTCCTTGGTTGGTTTGATGTGTATTCGACCTAAAACACATGTGGGTACTCCTTTTGGAGTGGTGAGTTGTAGAGTTTAATCTTAAACTCTTATCGGTTGAAGAGTTTTACTATAAACTCTTGATTTTGAGTTGGTTGGAGAGTGCAACTACAAACTCTTATTGTAGTTGGTTGGGTGTTTAACTATAAATACTTGATTTGTAATCGTTTTGATAGTGATTAGATTAGACTCAAGCTTCTTAAACTTGGGGGTGGACATAGTCAGTTGGTGAATCACCTAAAAAGCTTGCATGTATTTTTATTTCTGCATTTTCATTATCGTTTTCACATCGAATCAACTATTCGCATGTTATTTTGTTTCAAAATTCGTATTTAATTTTATATTGTATTACTTGTTTCACTTCTGCATTGTTTTCATCGTTTGCGTTTCGTTTATTTGATAATTTGGTAGAAATTCGTACGAAAATTATTAAAAATTTGAAAAATCATTATTCACCTTCCTTCTAGTGGCAATAATCGATCCTAACAATTGGTATCGAAGGCAAAGTCGTTTATTGTTAATTTAACAATTACATAAATACAAATAGCCACCAGAATGATCGATAGTCAAATTGTTAATAAACCTCCATTTTTTTAATGACAATAACTATAGTTATTGGAAATATAGGATGATTGTTTTTCTCAAGTCTTATAATATGGACTTGTAGAATGTTGTAGTCAACGGTCTAGAGATGTTTACCACTCTGTATAATGAATAAATAGAGGATTAAAAGAAGTTGATCTAACTTGACGCTAAGAGAATGAATACTCTGTTTTGTGTTTTATCGTCAGATCAATTTAATAAGGTTTCTATTTGCACTATTGCAAATGAGGCTTAGATGTTGCTAGAGATTATCCATGAAGGTACCTCCCAAGTCAATTGGTGCGAAAGTATGAATTATTTAAGATGCTTGAAAATGAGTCAATTTCTAATATGCATTTAAGATTTTGAGATATCATAACTGACCTTAAAAGCCTTAGAAGGGAGATCTCTATACTGATGAGTGGGAAAAGAAAATCACAACTATCAAGGAAGCGAAAGAGTTGTCAACATACATACTCAAGGAGCTGATTGGAAATCTCACTACATACGAAGTGCAACTCAAAGCTGCTTGAGATGAAAAAATTGAATTCGTAAAGAAGGTAGAAACGAAAAGGAAACTGCATTTCAAGTTGACTCGAGTGACAGTGAATTAGATAGTGATAATGATGTGATGTTTCTTGCAAGAAAATTTTGAAAATTTGCTAGGTTCAAGAAACGCATGATAAACGCTTCAAAAGATGAATCCTCTCAATGTTACAACTGCAACTAAAAAGGTCACATAAAGTGGCATTGCCCATTATTGAAAAATCAACAAGGAAAGGAGGAAAAAAAGTCAAAGAAGCATGAAAAGTTCAAGAAAGCACTTAAGGCAACTTGGGACGAACTTAGCTTATCTAGTGATGACAAACTTGATGCCTCGAAGGAAGAACAAGTGAATGTGTGTTTCATGGCACAAGAAGACGAGGTACACTATGATTTATAAAACTCTATTAATAAGGATATTTGTGATTATGATGAGCTCATTGATGTATATTTAACCATGCATAATAAGTATGAAAAGTAAAAGAAATTTTTGGAAAAGGAAACCTCTTGTGTTGATAAGTTACAACAAAAAAATGATAGGATTTTAATTGAAATTGAAAAACTTAGAGAGGAAAATAGAATCTTAATTGAAAAACAAAATACAACTGCATGCCTTGTTGACCTTGAAAAGGAAAATGAATCTTTGCATGAGACAATTAGTAGATTGGTAAAGGAAAATAAAGACTCTTTTGATAAAAAATGCAAGATTGATTGTATCAACTATGACTTGAAAAAAGAAAATAACATGCTGAAAAATAAAATCAAATAATTATCAAGCAATGCATACAATAAAGAGCATATAGACTCTCATACAGATTCAATGATATAGCCTATTATGGGAGTTACGTAAGAAGAGTATACAATGGGGATTATGTTTTTGTTCTCAAGAAGGGGTAGAAAAAAATGTGGATATCCTCTGGAAACAAATTCAACATGATTAGAACTAATTTCGACGGACTCAAAAAGATGTGGGTACCAAATGCTTTATTGTCCTCTTCTATTGTAGGTTAAAAAGAAAAGGACTCCAAGTGGATCATTGATGGTGGATGTTCCACACATGACAGGAAGGAATCAATTGCTAAGCAATTTGGAAAACCATGGTGGAGGTATGGTTAGATTTGGTTAATCATAAAAGTATGATTAAAGGTATAGGAAAAATAGAAAGTAAAAATAAATCTAGTATTGAGCATATTTTACTTGTAGATGATCTAAAACAAAATTTGTTAAGTGTAGGATAGTTATGTGATAGAGGACATGATTTACTATTTAATAAAAATGAATGTAGGATTGTTGATAGTAACTTTAATGAAATTAAATTTGTTACAAGTTGAAATGATTCGGTTTATACTTTAAACTTTCTTGATGATAGTAAATGTGATGATGCTTGTTTGATTGCTTGTAATGATAATTCTTAGGTATGACATAGGAGGTTAGAACATGTTAGTATGAAAAATCTTAAGGAATTAGTTAGAAATAATTTAGCTAAAGGTTTGTCTAGTGTCAAATTTGAAAAAGAAAATTTGTGAAACATGCCAAATGGGAAAACAAAAGAAAAATTCATTTAAAAGTATAGATGAAATTAAAACCAAGAAAGGACTTAGCTAATTCACATGGATCTCTTTGGACCTATTCAAACTCTTAGTCTTGGTGGTAAGATGTCTATGTGATTGTAGATAATTACTCTAGGTACACCTGGGTAATGTTTTTAATTCACAAAAAGGATGCATTTAATGAATTTAGGAAATTGTCTTAAAATAAAAAATGAAAAAGAATTAAAAATAAAAAGAATAAGAAATGATCATGAGGTGAATTCGAAAATACTGATTTTCAAAACTTTTGTGATGAAATGGGAATTGGACATGAATTCTCGTGTTCTAGAACTCCTTAACAAAATGAAATTGTTAATAGGAAGAACAAGAGCATTTAGGAAATGACAAGAACATTATTAAGTGAATGTAATCTTCTTAAATACTTGTAGACTGAAGCTGTACATACATCTATCTACATAATAAATAGAGTTCATATTAGATCAATTCTAAAGAAAACTGCATTTGAATTATGGTATAATAGAACTCCTAAAATTTTTTATTTTAAAATATTTAGATCAAAATATTATGTATTAAGTATAACTAATCATAAAGACAAATTTGATAAGAAAGCTCAAGAAGAAAAATTTGTAGGATATTCAATCACTAGTAAAGGATATAGAGTATGCATTGAACAAGAAAGTAATTGAATCAATACATGCTACATTTGATGAATTTTTAGTTGAGAAAATAAAAAACATTTGCATTGAAAGTGATGAAAAAAATTGGCATTATTGAAAATCACAAAGAAGAAAACACAGAACCTTATAAAGTACGGAAATATTTAACAAATCACCTACCAGAACAAATAATAAGAGATAAATAAGGGTGTACAAACCAGAAGAAAAATAATTGAAGAATGTAGATAATGTGCATTTCTCTTTAAGGAATCCAAAAATGTAAGAGGCATGTGAAGATGAATATTAGATAAATGCAATGCAAGAAAAATTAAATCAATTTGATAAGAATAAAGTCTGAGGACCGGTAGAAAGGCCCTATGATCAATCTATTATAGGAACAAAATGGGTATATAGAAACAAACTAGATGAAGATGGTAGAATAGTTAGAAATAAGGCTAGACTTGTTGCACAATGATACAATCAACAAGAAGGGATTGACTATGATGAAACATTTTCTCCTGTAACTAGATTAGATTCAATAAGAATGTTATTAGCATATGCAAGTCATTATAATTTCATTTTGTATCAAATGGATGTAAAAAGTACATTTCTAAATAGAATTATTCAAGAAGTCTATATGAAACAACCTCTTGGATTTGAAGACTTGGATCATTTAGATCATGTCTTCAAGCTTAAGAAAGTCTTTTAAGGATTAAAGCAAGCTCTAAGAGCTTGATATAAGAGGCTAAGGGATTTCTTAAAATAGAATGGATTTGATATAAGAAAGGCTGATAAGACATTGTTTATCAAAAAGGAAAATAATGACGATATTATTTTTGGATCAAATAATGAGAAACTTGCTCATGATTTTAGAAATATCACAAAAAATGAATTTGAAATGAGTATGGTTGGAGAACTTACATTTTTCCTTGGACTTCAAATTAAACAAATACCACATGGGATATTTGTGAGCTAAGAAAAATATTGCAAAGAGTTAATCAAGAAATTTGAAATGGAAAATAGTAAAGAAATTGGAACACCCATGGGAATGACTACAAAATTAGAAGTCGATTTAAAAGGACGAAAAGTAGAAAGAAAATATAGGAAAATGATTGGATCATTACTATATTTAACAGCTAGTCGCCTAGATATTATATTTAGTGTATGTATATATGTAAGATACCAAAGTGATTCAAGAGAGTTACATTTAGTGATTGTTAAAAGAATTATTAGGTATTTAAAAGGAACAACTGAGTATGAATTATTTTATCCTAGAGATGGATGTTTAGAACTTGTTAGTTATTGTGATGTTGACTTTAGAGGATCTAAATCAGGCAGAAAATGTATAAGTGGAACATGTCAATTTCTAGGACAATCATTGATCTCTTGGTGCAGCAAGAAACAAAACTATGTAGCGTTGTCCACTAGTGAGGCAAAATATATTGCCCGTAAATTAAGAAATTGGTTCCATTAGGAAAAATCGTTACACATAATGTAAGGGATTTGTGTTTGATTTTGTCCCAAAGAAGGTTATATAATTCTATGCTTTGTAAGGGATTTGTTTCATTTTTTCTTTGGTTGGTTTGATGTGTGTTTGACCTAAAATATACATGGGTACTTCTTTTGGAGTGGTGGGTTGAAGAGTTTAACCTTAAACTATTATCGGTTGGAGAGTTCTACCACAAATTTTTGATTTGAGTTAGTTGGAGGGTGTGATCACAAACTCTTGTTGTAGTTAGTTGGGTGTTTGATCATAAATACTCGGTTTGTAATCGTTTTGATAGTGATTAGATTAGATTCAAGCTTCTTAAGCTTAGGGGTAAACATAGCCAGTTGATGAACCACTTAAAAACTCTTCGTGTGTTTTTATTTCTGCATTTTCATTATTGTTTCTGCATGGAATCAACTATTTTCACAAATTCGTATTCAATTTTATATCGTATTACTTGTTTCACTTTTACATTGTTTTCATTGTTTGCATTTCGTTTATTTGATAATTTGGTAGAAATTCATACAAAAATTATTAGAAATTTGAAAAATTACTATTCGCCCTTCTTCTAGTGGCTGTGATCGATCCTAACATTACTGGTACATTCATTGGTTTAAAAATTATTTAAACTATTAAAACACACTAGTCACCCCCATCTAGAGGTCAAATAGATCCTTTCAAAGTAGTGTCAGGAGAAGAGTGTGTCAGTTGTTGAAGCAATGTTGGGAGTGTGAGTCAAGTGGAGAAGTGGTGAAGTTAGGAGCATGAGTTGACTATAATAGTGAGAAACATTTCCAAATTTTTTGTCCCGCACAAACATTGGAAAATTCAAAATTTTTTTCTAGGTTTTCTACTTCTAAAATTTCCAAGGAGTATAAACCTATTCTAAGAATACAAGAAAACAAGATAATAGAAGAATAAAGTAAAAGACAAGAAGACAAGAAAAGGGCAAAAACCTATTTCTATATGCATTAGCTCACTTAAAGATGGGAGAAAATGGACTTCCAATTCAGTTGTCAATTTCATAGTTGACACTTAGGACCCGTTTTTACATATTGGAAATCTAGGAGATGGACATGAAAATAGAAAAGGAAAATCATGAAATGAAAATATTTTTAAGGTTATTCATGGAAGTCACGGAAATTTTGGAAAATTAATTTAAACAAAATTTATAAATATTCTATATTTTAACATTTCAAACATAATTCCATTTTAACTTCAATAATAATACATTGATAATGAAAATTCAATTAATTTTATTATAATTTTATTTTTACAAAATTCATGGTTTAATGTTTCACAAAATTTAATTTCATTATAGTTTTATATGGTAACCATATCTTTTTTCAGTTTTGATTTTTATTTTTATTATTTTTTCAGCCCCTCCATCTTTTCAAGCATTGGTCATTGAAGTTGTATGTGTGGCTAAACAAGCGATGGACTTGCGATTTCTTTGACTAGTTGCTTCAAGGTTCTCATGGACTTGTCATGTCTCCGACTGGTTGCTTGCAATTTCTTCATCGCCATTTTTGATTATTTCAGATGGGTTTCAAAGGATGAGGGTAAGTTGGAGAAGGATGACTATGCAAGTGGGGAGACGTTTGTTGATGTGGAGTTTGGAGTCGAGAGGTGATGCAAATGACATAGCAAGTTGAGTGGTGAGATGAGTTGAGTAGCAATGTGGGCGGCAAGGTGAGTCAGGAATCTACGATGTTAGGGATTTTTGGTAAGGAGTGATGTCAAAGATGGATTTCAATGTAGCTGTGAGTCTAATGAAGGTCGAAGAAGGTCAAGAGTAGACGTGAAAAGCAGTGAGGTAGATGGTTGTGATGGTGTTGTGAGATTTTTTGTGCAATCACAACTCCAATGAAGGTTGGGGGAGGTTAAGTGAGATGGGTCAGTCTAGAGAGCACACATTAGGATGATATTTCTGTTAGTGGAGATTTTCATTACCCAAGGGGTTGAAGATTGTAGAAAAAGTTAGTATTTATACTAATAGAAAATTTTAAAATATTTTCACATTTTCTGAAATGTGCAAATGCCTAAAAATCTATAATTTTTTTTCCGTACTTTTTTTTAGGATTTCTGAGCATAAACCCCCCGTTACAATCACCTTAACGACAAGAAAAATTGGACTTCCAATTCGGATGTCTATTTTTACATCTAGTGAATTTTAGACTTAAAATTTAGGCACCCATTTTACCTTTGCACCAAAGATAAAATGTAGTTACAAAAGGGGGTCACTATTTTCAAAAATGGATGTTCATTCCAGGTTGGGATAGTTTTGAAAACTAGGTGTTAGATACCATTCCAAATGACCCAATCATATAAATAGGGACTCTCAAAACAAAAAGACTTTTTTGCTAACCCATGACTTTGGGATATCTCTCTCTCTAGAGATGAGAGATTTTTATGTGATTCTCAACATAGATTTGTTGGCAACATATCATGTCAACGTTGATTGCCATGGAATGTAAGTTTATATACATACAAGTAGTTTACAAGTGAGATAAAGTAAGTTTACATACCAAGGATTATTTGTGTACCTAAATATTACTTGCAGCAAGTACATGTATATATTCATAAAATGGCAAATCTTTGTGGCAGCTAGAGAGTTGACTAGTTTACATGCCTATCTTGCAATCAGAATACTTTTCATAGAGTCTCCATAAACCTCTATTCATATTTCTTTACATATATAAGTAGATTAAAAAGAATAACTCCAGATCTATCAATGTAATTTTTGGAAATGTGGAAAGTCAGATTATACCTGTCACCGCAATGAATGCCTCAACCTCCTACTTGGTGAGGGTGTGGACTCTTCTCTACATTAGCACCTTGCCTTTTTTATCCTAAGCCTCCACTGCCTCTTGAATATTGAGGAACCTTTTGTTTTGGATCCTAAGACTAATGCTGTATTTGTTGTGGTTGATGGAATGAATGTAGATTTACACCTTACTACAAGTTAAAACTATGGCCTTGTTTGGGAATGAATTCCAACAATTTTAGATTTTGTAGAGAGTTATACTTTTGTAATTTCAAATTGAAATTGTTCAACTTTAATTTAAAGTTACAAGTACAACTCCCTATTGGAGCTGAACTATTAAACTCATTCTCAAATGATACCTATGCAGGTAGGCAACAATCTTGTGGTCCTACTATCTACAATCAAAACACTTTAACTCTCTCCATTCATAGTACCCAAAGTGGGAAGACATTGAGTGCAAGTAACATAAACTCCATCAAGTGGTACTGCACTTGCATTGTCTAAGTACCTCTTGTTGAACTGTCTTAGAGTTGCCCACGGATGATGTGAGAAGCTTGCGTGGTCTTGCTCTGCCTTCAGTTTGTGTTTTGCTATTATCATAATAGACACATGGAGAATTCCGATCTTCTTTATTTTGGAGATTTTGCCTGTGAGTGTCAGCAATGGTGTGTCAAGATTTTCATGTTGCATATTACTAAGCATCAATGGAAGTGCTGGTTTTGGGCCAAGCTTGGTTCAAGGAATGCCAGTAATACTAGATTCATCAAGTTCTATGGAACCCACTTACATTGAAAATCCTAATACTTAAACTTTAACAATTACAATTTTAGCTAATGTCGTATACAAGTCTACAATACAAGCACAAAAGTCACTATCCATTGATGAGGTTTAAAAGTCACACTTAGCCTTGTGATAGAATCTAAAAGTCACAGTTAACATTGTCAAGAGCCTTGGGGCTCGATTTCACTTTTGAATAATCTTTTTGGGTTTTTATTAATCCCTTGAAGGATACTCAACTAAAAATAACAAATTATTTTGCAATGTTATAATTTATTGACTTGATATATATAATTATTTTCTTGTTCTTTTATCAAAATTTAGACTAACTATTATTTTTGCTTTTAGTGACCTGTAAGATTTTGATTAGCTTAATTTTTTTCTATTTTCTGTTAATGTGATTTCCTTGTAGAGCTGGCGGAACACAACGTCTTCCTAGGATTGTTGGTAAAGCCACAGCAAAAGAGCTTATATACACTGGCCAAAAAATTGATGGAAGTCATGCATTTTCAATTGGTATTTTTCATTTTCAGTCTGCCGTTAACATCATTAGAATATTGATTTTTCTTAATTCTAATGAACAAGCTATTTTCTGTATAGGACTTGTCAATTATTGTGTCCCTGCTGGAGAAGCATATATAAAGGCTCTTGACATTGCACGAGATATAAATAAGAATGTAGGGATCTTTATTTTTCCAAGTGTAATAAATTTTACTGGAATTTTTATTGTCTATTTTTTAATTATTAATTAATGTCTAATATGATAATATTGCTGTAGGTATCATTAGAGCTTTTTGAGCAATAGTTTGCTTATTACATTTACAGGGTCCTTTGGCTTTGAGGATGGCCAAACGTGCTATCAACGAGGGTTTAGAGGTTGAGATGCCTTCCGCTCTGAACATAGAGGAGCAATGTTACGATAGGCTCTTAAATTCGAAAGATCGGTTAGAAGGCTTGGCGGCATTTGCTGAAAAAAGATTGCCAAGATATATGGGTGAATAGGCTATAGAAGAACGTTTACGTTTTTCGTTAAGCATTTTGTGATATTTTTGAATTACTGTGTATTTGGTTGTCGCAGCATTTTTGAAACTTGTCAACTTCTCACGTATATGAATCCTAAACTCACGCATTGTGGTGTAACTTTTCTATGGACATTGCATTCAATATTGGGTGTAATGAAAAAAAAACACAAAAGGAAGCGCACACTTTGGGTGTAATGTTGTCGAGACTTCACAGCAGCATATTTTGGAATGTGGCTGCACATGTCAATTGGGTTGCAAGGCTCAACCCAAATTCAATAATGCTTCACACTAATGGTGTCAGGTCACGCCAAAGCACTTCACTACAAGAAATTCAGTTTTTAGTGAGATTTTGATCCGTCATTGTATGTTTGTATGATGGATCTTTACTAGTGTTGGATATATCATTCATCAGTATAGGTGTCATCTCTGTTTTGCAGAAACGTCATCAAGCAATTTTTGATTTTTATCTTTTAATTTCTACTTATCGAATTCAAGTTTCTCATTGCTTTTCTCTACCTCATCAATATAAGTTCTGCACTTTTTTGAAATTTGATTTTAATTGCTTATATTTTGCGTGTAACTCATTAAAAACTTCTAACAGTTCATCAAAATATTGTGATCAATTTTTTGAGTTAGAAAATACCTTAAAAGATTGTGCCATAGTGTACATGTTGGCCAGCTCTTCTGCATTCTCGTAAGAAGATTCCTCCACTTGATGAACCGTTCTTCATAGGTAACTGGAAATGTTTTTTTCTTCGAATTTTTGCTACTCTTTTTCTCTCTATGTTCCTATTTTGATTTCTTCATTTTCAATAATGGACAATTCTTCTTAAAATACTCTTTTTCTTCTTTTTAGATAATACATCCTACAATATTATTCACCAGGCAAGGCCAAACTAAAGGGCAGGTACAAACCAAGGGCAAGTACAAACTAAAGGGGGACCCAACCAAAATCCTTTACTAAGAAAAAGAGAAAATAGTAAATCTTGGAACTTCTAGACAATGGTAGAGCTTCAAGTGGAAAAATTGGTGGAAAGAATCGGAAATTCCTAATAAGGGGGGGAGGGGGGTTGGCGAAAATTCCTTGTTGGCTAGATGGAATTTCCAGCGATTCGGGCGTGTAGCTAGAATTTCCTAACTTTGCCGAAGGAAATTTTGAGCCAATGAAATTGTCGAACAATTTGTTGAAACAAGTTCCTACAGTTGGAATCGGAAAATCCGTTAGAACCGTTCTAGGAAGACATTTGGCAACCAAGTCAAAAGGAAGTTCCTATGTGTGAGGCTGGAAATTCCGTAGGATCCAAACGGTAGTTCCAATCCTAGAAGTCTTTTAGTGTGCAAGTCCAAACGGAAGTTTTGATGCGGGTAGGCGGAAGTTCCAACCCCTGAAGATGGTGCATGTCCCAATGGAAGTTTAGGGGCTAAGAGCTAGAAACTTCGTTCGATCCAGACAGAAACACTGGATCAAACCAAAATGAAGCATGGCAGCAAAACATCCAAAAGAGACCTATGTATCTGTTGGAGGCCTCTGAAAAGGTACTTCCCAAGAAATATGCACAGTTGACATCATTACTAGATTGTCATTCCACAAAAGATAAATGTTGTCATTAATTAAGATCATCCTTAATAGAGTCTAGAAGTCCATAAATTTTGTGAAAGTCCCAAAGGTGATTAGACATGGCATGGTGTATGATAGCAAATGAAAGTTGTTGATCTTGAAAGATGATTAAACAAAGATGAAGGTTGGTGATTAAACAAAAGTACTCATTTTTGTTTCAATTAAAATAGGTAGGAGCATCAGATTTTCCCTTCTCTTTGAGATTATCCTCTCTATGAGATTTCCTTTCTTTCTTTCAACAATTCTTAAAATTTCTAACTAAAATTCTTAAAATTTCTTGGAATGCAATTTCTTTCTTCCTTTCAAAATTTAAAACTTTCCTTTATTTCTTTCTTTTTGGTCTTTATTTGTACCTCATTTGCAAAGAGGTTTTTCATATACTTGTCCAATAAGTATGTATTTCTCAATGGCCATGGTTTTCTTTTTCCATTCAACAATTAGGGATCTCAAAACTATCTTAACTACTTGTTGAGAAAAGTCATTCCCCAAACCTTTAAAGTATTTAAAATATCTAGAAATTTAGAAAACATACTATTAATATTTTTACAATCTAACATTCTAAATAATTCATATTTTTAGATAAATAAATTTATCTTTGTTTCTTTAACTTGGTGTGTCCCTTTACACGTAACCTCTAAAATATGTCAAACTTCATGAAAAATTTTACATGTAAAGACTTTATTAAATTGAATAAAACTAAGTGTGAGGAATAAAATATTAACATTTTGCATTTAGTTGATCCTTCTCATCTCAATCATTGATGGACTTCAAAATCTGTGTAAAACCTTGTAGAACCATATTCCACATCTAAAAAGTAATAAACTTTAGAAAGACATTCATTCTATGTTCCTAATAGATATAATTTGTTTATTGAAAAATGATGACATGTGAAGCAAAGGAACTATTCTCCCTCGTGGCAAACGATGGTGTTCTATTGCTAAAGTGGAATCCACTTGATGGCAACGCCCGTGGAATGGACCAAAGGTTCACTTCCTTCCTCAAAAGGGATATCCCCTCTTCTATAGATCAACAAAGTCCATTCAAGCTAGGAAAGTCACCCTCACGGCCTCTAAATCCCATTTTCCCCTTTATCCTCTAGGATTGAGGCTAAAGGCCTATTAACAACGCCGACCCAGTGGATGAGCCCTTGAGACATGTTTTCCCTTTCACAACTGAAGGAACACCTTTCATAGGTCATCAAGGCCCACTTTCACTTTTTCCTTTAATTTAGAATGCAAGGTTCATTTACCATTTCTCCTACTCAAGTTTGACCCAAATGCCCATTAGTGGTTTAGACAGGTTAGGCAAGATTTCCTTAATGAATAAGGATACGTGAAAAATCACTAAGCATATGCCCAATCATTGGCTGCTACATCTTTCCTACCGACAACATGATGGAGACATGGCCACACATGTGGTGCAGGTTGTCAATTCTCTAAAGAATCTCTAAAATCACAAAATTAGTTAATTCTAGTTTTCTAAGTTTTAATTAAACCAATTTGCACCTTATTGGCCGGTCAACTTAAGCCTAACTAATTAGTCAAATCAGTTGGGCTAGCCAGACTAACTCCACTTGACTACCCAAACTGCACCCCATGTTCACCCGTCGGTCCACCCGATCTGCACCTAAGCTCGCACCGGACTGCACAAAGCCTGAACCCGGAGCGCGTCGAGGCTCGCACAGGGTCAGACCATTCGCACGTTCGGCTCGTTCACGTGCGCCTGCACCAGCGAGGTTCGACCACGACCTGTCACTTGTGTGCATTGTCCGCTCGAGCCAAGTCCACCCAAGCCACACTTCTACCCGCATGGACCGGACGCGCTCGCGACAACAACGGACCGAGCCGCCCGCCTCCGCTTGCTCCACGTGTGGGGCGCATGATCATCTTCCTCACGCCCTACGTCCGTTGCCAGCTCCGCCTGGTCCGCCGCCGTTCGTCTTCTCGGAAGCTCGACGGAGCTCGTGTTTTCTCCCATTTTCATCGTCGTTTTTGTCGCCAATGCACACGTTGGCCGCCTCCGTGGAGATCTCGCGATTTCTTGCGCAAGATCGAAATCCCCCAAATCATTGCCGACGAATATCCGACATGATCTCCTGCACATTCAATCAGTAATCCCCCTCAAACACCGCAGCAAAGCCCTTCTCACGCTATCTCGGTAGATTTGGACACCCAGCAGCACGCAGGAATCCTTTCTCAATTACCCAACTTAATCCCGTAATAATCCAAATGATTTATTTTAAGAAATACCGTGCACACACATGTGTGTGCAGGGGAGAGCGAGTACAGTAGCCACTTTACGAATGAAATGACTTGACATATCAGAGAAAAAGAGGGTAAAGTGAGGGAAGGAAAAAAGGGTTAGAAGAAGCACGAGTGACGGTGCCCTCTTCCTCTACAGAAACGATCGAAGACGAACGGGAGGAACGTCGGTGATGCCACGATCAAGCACTGCAGGTAAACCTATTAAATGGTAAATAGTTTAGAGAAAATGGAGTTACCGATCTTAGATTTGTGAATAGGGTGAAGGAAGAAGCCGAGGGGAGCTTGGGGTTGAAGCAAGGAGTGAGCTCTTGATGCTCTTGGTAAGTTTTCTTTAAACTTCCCTACCAAAGGTATTGTCCTGGCCAAAGGAAACAAATGTTAAAGATCGTTCTAGAGTGACGGGAGGGGCTGGATTCACTGTACAGTAACCCTTTTTTTTTCCAGCCTTGACACGGCATCTTCCGCCGTGGTAGAAACAGCCCTGGGTTGGTAGACGCGCGGGCTCCGGTCAATGGCGGTAGTAGCTGGGCTGGGAGAGGGGGCACGACATCCACCTGTAGGCTACGGTCGATGGTCGGCTGTCGGTAGTAGCTGTGAACGGCTAATCAAGGGAAAAAAAGAGAGTCATTTTACATGATTTATGGTCTATGTAATGAATTATCAAGGCATGTAATGTAGCTAGTATTTGTACTTAACTTGGCAGGTACACCTCCGAACTGCGTCAACCGCACGACTTTGCATGTGCTAAATGTCTAAAAATACTTTTTAGTGCCATTAACCAGACTGTTTTATTTAAATTTTCTGCTTTATGTGTATAGTTAATCTAGCTGAACCACTTCCATGTATGCAAAAATAATTCAATGGATGCATGCTAGTTTTTCTTGTAATGATATGAAGATATTTCTCTTTCGGACTAAATTGAACATCCATATATGAAATGAAGTGTTGAATTAAATTATTAAGGGAGGAAAATTTAGACTAAATCAGACTTCGGTAGTTGTTACGGATTTTTGGGTTATGACAAATTTTTGATATCAAAGTTAAGTTTAGTTTGACAGGAAAAGGGAAAACAATATACATGTGTTCGTATATACATATATATATATATATATATAAAGGTATAAGTTCTGTAGGCGTCTACAGAAGTGACTACTGTAGGTGTCTGTCGATCAGATCGACGGGTGAAATTTAAAAATTTAAAAGTTACTCTCTCTTATGTAGGTGAAATTTAAAAACACTCTCTCTCTTCACTTAAAAAGATGTGTACACACTCTCTCTCCTTTAACTTTAAAACTCCACCTATGTGTATATATTTTGAATTATTACGTTAATTAACTTATGAATTTTAATTAATCATTTATTGATTACAAATACGATGATTAAGGTTTTTTAAGTGCTTAATTAACATATGCATTAATTTATTATTTTAATATGTTGGAGTAAGTGATTAAGTAAGTGATTAATTTAAGATCGGCATTTTAAGATGAACACGTGATTTTTTAAGTTAAACACATGAAATTCAATTTTTAAGTTAAGAATAGTACTTAGGCATTTTAAGGATATAACTCTAGATATCCTTCGAATATTTTTGTTAAAAGACTTGAGACTATATAAATAGATTTAACAGTTGAGTGAGGGATGAGAAGGAGTTTTACTGCTTGGGAGGGAGCTGAGGAACCGATAGTCGAGTATGTGTACCGGCTAGAAAGTCGATTCCTGCGTGGTTTACCCAGCAGCTAGATCAGTGTTGGGTATAGGGGTCACCAAATTTCACTATCGATGAAAGATTCGACGTTTTGTGTTAAATGGCCAGACGATTGTATTAAAAGACCAGCGTTTTAATATGAACATGTGATTTTTTGAGTCAAGTGTGTACCGGCTTTCTAGTCGGCTGCCACGTGGTTGACCCAGTAGCCAAATCAGTGCTAGGTATGGGGGTCACTAAATTTCACCATCAATGAAAGATTTGGCGTTTTGTGTTAAATGGCTGAACGATTGTATTAAAAGACCGGCATTTTAATATGAACATGTGATTTTTTGAGTCAAGTGTGTACGTTTTAAAGTACACGTGTGAACAATGTTGGATGAAAGATTCAACGTTTTGTGTTAAATGGTCGGATGATTGTATTAAAAGACCAATGTTTTAATATGAACACATGATTTTTTGAGTCAAGTGTGTACATTTTAAAGTACACGTGTGAACAGTGTTGGTCTTTTAACTAAAGAACCGTAACTTTAAGCAAAAAAGATTGGTGTTTTAGCAAGACACATGAGATTTTTAAGTTAAACACGTGAAATTCAATTTTTAAGTTAAGAATCGTACTTAGGCGTTTTAAGGGTATAACTCCAGATATCCTTTGAATATTTTTGTTAAAAGACTTGAAATTATATAAATGGATTTAACAGTTAAGTGAGGGATGAGAAGGAGTTTCACCACCTAGGAGGGAGTCGATGAACGAGTAGTTGGGGGCGTGTATCGGCTTTCAAACCGGCTAAGAGGGGTGATAATGAGTTTTACCGCCTAGGAGGGAGCCAGGGAACCGGCAGCCAGGTACGTGTACCGACTTTCTAGCCGGCTGCCGGGTGGTTTACCCAGCTGCCTCGTGGTTTACCTGACTGTCGCGTGGTTTACCCGGCAGCTAGATCAGTGCTGGGTATGGGGGTCACCAAATTTCACCGTCGATGAAAGATTCAGCGTTTTGTGTTAAATGGCCAAACGATTGTATTAAAAGACCGACGTTTTAATATGAACACGTGATTTTTTGAGTCAAGTGTGTACCGACTTTCTAGCTGGCTGCTGTGTGGTTTACCTGGTAGTCAGATCAGTGTTGGGTATGGGGGTCACCAAATTTCACCGTTGATGAAAGATTCAGCGTTTTGTGTTAAATAGCCGGACGATTATATTAAAAGACTAGTGTTCTAATATGAACACGTGATTTTTTGAGTCAAGTGTGTAATTTTTAAAGTACACGTGTGAACAGTGTCGGATGAAAGATTTGACGTTTTGTGTTAATTGGCCAAACGATTGTATTAAAAGACTGACGTTTTAATAGTACTTAGGCATTTTAAGGGTATAACTCTGGATATCCTTTGAATATTTTTGTTAAAAGACTTGAGATTATATAAATGGATTTAATAGTTGAGTGAGGGATGAGGAGTTTCACCACCCGGGAGGGAGTCGACGAACAGGCAGTTGGGGGCGTGTACTGGCTTTCGAGCCGGTTGAGAGGGGTGATAATGAGTTTTACCGCTTGGGAGGGAGCCGGGGAATCGGCAGCCGGGTACGTGTACCTGCTTTCTAGTCGGCTGTCGCATGGTTTACCTGGCTCCCTCATGGTTTACTTGGCTGCCACGTGGTTTACCCGGTAGCCAGATCAGTGTTGGATATGGGGGTCACCAAATTTCACCGTTGATGAAAGATTTAGCGTTTTGTGTTAAATGGCTAAACAATTGTATTAAAAGACCGGCGTTTTAATATGAACACGTGATTTTTTGAGTCAAGTGTGTACCAGCTCTCTAGCCGGTTGCCACGTGGTTTACCCGGTAGTCAGATCAGTGCTGGGTATGGGGGTTACCAAATTTCGTTGTCAATGAAAGATTCAGTGTTTTGTATTAAATGGCCAAACGATTGTATTAAAAGACTGGCGTTTAAATATGAACACGTGATTTTTTGAGTCAAGTGTGTACGTTTTAAAGTACATGTGTGAATAATGTTGGATGAAAGATTTGGCGTTTTGTGTTAAATAGCCGGACGATTGTATTAAAAAATTTGTGTTTTAATAGTACTTAGGCATTTTAAGGGTGTAACTCTGGATATCATTTGAATATTTTTGTTAAAAGACTTGAGAATGTATAAATGGATTTAACAGTTAAGTGAGGGATGAGAAGGAGTTTTACCGCCTGGGAGGGAGTCGGCGAACCGGTAGTCGGGGGCATGTATCGGCTTTTGAGCCGGCTACTGTGTGGTTTACCTGGCAACCAAATCTGTACGAAGTAAAATATAGTTGATTCTTTAATTAAAAGTGTGATTTCGTTTTACCTACACATTTGTTATTCAACCCATACATTTCAGATTAAACATATTTTACTTTATACCATGTACTGAAATACTTAAGGTAATTAATAGTTTGTCGATCTAACATTTTCTTCCCATTGAATATTCTTTTATGATTAGGGAAAAAGAATTGCAAATCCCAAATCTCGTAGGTGACTTTTTGTGAATTTTTTGTGTTAAAATAAATGGACTGCTTTTACGCAGGTGTTATCGGCGGGAGTTTTATTTTCGGCGCTTGATTTTTTTTTTCGGACACTCTCTCTCTTGATTAAACCGCTATTAAACTTTGATCTAACGGATGCTTACAAAAGTCACTTCTGTATGCGTCTACATAACCATTTTACCCTATATATATATATATATGTATATAGGGGAAATGATGGAATTCGATAATGATGCAGGAACATGGACAAGGAACCTAAGGGTTCGTCAAGCATAGGCCCGAACACTAGCCTTTCAAAGGAAGGGATTCCTAATTTAGAATACATTGTGGAAAAAGTGGTTCAAAGTTTAAGCAGAGGTCCTCCCCAACCTCTCAAGGGGGCTTTAGGCAAGTTAATAGAATTCTACAATTGTCCCCACCTACTTTTGCAGGAGAGACTAGGGATCCACTTGAAGCTTACAAGGGGATTCATGAGATGAAAAAAATTGTTTCAGCAGGTGGAGTGCACGGAGAAACATAAAGTGGACTATGTAGCTCACCTACTAAAAGGTGAGGTAGGAGAGTGGTGGGATGCTGAACTCAAACTTAAAGAACTCACAACTGGACAAGTTGTTTGGCAAGATTTCAAGAACACTTTCTTTGGGAAGTACTTTCCCATTAGTGTGAAGACACAAAAAGAAGTGAACTTTCAAAAGTTAGAGCAAGGGTCCAGGACTGTGATTGAATATGAAAAGATGTTTACATGCTTCACACCCCACTTGGTGGTAGACGACCAGAGCTAGATAATTAGATTCAAAGAGGGGTTGGATCCCCAAATATGCCTTGCAATGGATATTGCAAGGCCTACTACCTATGGTGAGGCAATGGAGGTGGCACTCGCCATGGAGCATAACTTAAGGGCCATGAGAGGTCGATAGAGACAAAACCCACTGTTGCCATCAGTATAGACACCGACGCAATGGTTGTCGACTAGGAAACAAACAAGGGTGACTAGTCAACAAGGGAAATGATCTTCAGGGGACTCTGGCCAGAAAAATTGGTAAAAAGGGAAACAGGAACAAACCCAACCTCCACCCAGTGTAGTCAGTGTGAAAAGTTACACTCAGGATGATGTTGTTTAGTTGATGGGACATGTTTTGCCTGCAAACAAGCACGACACAAGAAGGCTGTGTGCCCATATTGTAAGAATGAAACCCAGCAATAGTACACCTAATTTGGTTTAGTGTAGTCTCTAATGTAACCGCAGTATCAGTAGTCTTACTCTTATTAGGGACAACCAACTAGATAGGACGGATCCCAGTACTCTCACCAAGGGGAGACTAGAGGTTAGAGCCACACACAAGACTGGAAAGGGAAGGTAGTGGTACCTCAGGCCCAGGGACAAGTTTATGCCATTAACTAACAAGATGCTGAAAAGAATGAAGTGGTGATAGGTATATTACAAATCTTTTCTTTTACAACTTATGCATGCCTAGGGGCAACTCATTCCTTTGTCTCCAATAAGTTTGCGAAGCAGCATGAGTTGCCACATGTGGGGTTGGAATACATACTAGAGGTGGGTACTCCAGGTGGTCATTTATGGGCTGACCAGATAAGCCTAGATTGTCCCATCAAGATTGAGGGGTGAGTTATAAACGCGAATTTGCACCTATTGGAAATTAAGGGTTATGATATAATCCTAGGAATAGACTGGTTAGTTGCATATTATGCAAATGTGGACTGCCGACTGAAAAGAGTCTACTTCTAGATACCAAGACAAATAAAGTTTTATTTTGGGGAGGCAGGTAAACAACTTTTTGAAATTCTCTCTTCCTTACAAGTCACGAAAATTTCTTATAAGGCTACACACGAGTACCTAGCCATGATTTAGGATACTCAAAGGGGGATTTCTCCACTAGGAGATTTCCTAGTAGTTCAAGAATTCCTAGACGTGTTTGCAAAGGATTTACTTGGGATTCCCATAAATAGGGAAGTAGAGTTTACGATTGAATTAACACCAGGCACCTAGCTGGTGACCAGGACACCATACCGGATGCCTCTGGCTAAGTTAAAAGAGTTAAAGGTTCAATTACAGGATTTGGTGGATAAGAAATTTATCCAATGTAGCATGAAGGATGGAAGTATGAGGCTTTATATAGATTACAGAGAATTAAATAAAGTTATTGTAAAGAACAAGTATCCTTTGCCCAGGATTGACAACTTATTTGACTAGTTGCAAGGAGCTATCGTGTTCTTGAAGATAGACTTGCGATCAAGTTATAACTAGATGAAGGTCAGAGGGGAGGATGCACCAAAGATGGCATTTTGAACGTGGTATGCACATTATGAGTTTCTAGTCATACCATTTGGGTTGACAAATGCCCCGATAGCATTCATGGATCTGATGAACAGAATATTCCAACCCTATCTAGACCAATTCGTGGTGGTCTTTATTGATGATATTCTGGTATACTCCAGTACATGGGAAGCTCATGCACACTACCTAAGAATTGTGCTGCAATTACTTAGGGAACAGAAGTTAAATGCAAAATATAGGAAATGTAAATTTTGGTTGAATAGTGTATCCTTCTTGGGACATGTGGTGTTTTGAGAAGGGATTTTATTGGATCCCACAAAGGTGGAAGCCATCTGTGCTTGGGGATGACCAAGCTCTACTATATAGGTACGAAGCTTTCTAGGTCTAGCCGGGTACTATAGAAAGTTTGTGGAAGGATTTCCAACTATAGCAAGGCCTTTGTCCAAGTTAACCGCAAGGGGGAATTGTTCGTCTAGACTAGGCAATGTGAGACTAGCATTCGTACACTCAAGGCTAAGTTGACTTCTACACCCATATTGGTGTTGCCAAAGATGGAAAAAAAGTTTGTTATATACAATGATGCATCGAAGAAGGGCCTAGGGTGTGTCCTAATGTAGAAGGGAAAAGTGATAGCTTATGCATCGAGACAATTGAAAGTACATGAAGAAAACTACTTGACCCATGACTTGGAGTTGGCGGTTGTAATCTTTGCTCTAAAGATATGGTAGCATTTCTTGATAGGCATGTCATGTGAGATTTATACAGACCAGAAAAACTTAAAGTATCTATTTACATAGAAAGAACTAAATGTGAGGCAACGAAGATGGCTGGAGTTGATATAAGACTATGACTTGACCATAGATTATCACCTAGGAAAAGCCAATGTTGTTGTTGACGCCTTAAGTTGGGCTAGATGTGAAGGTAGCATTGCATACTTAACCGTACAGAGGGATATTCTGTGTGACTTGAGTAGACTGGAGATCGAGGTGTTACCTTTGGAACCTAGTGTGTGGGTAGCTAGTTTGACTCAGTAGCCTACTCTTATTCAAAGAATAATGGCCTGATAGACCTTAGACCCAAAACTTCAAAAGATTCGGGGGGTAGTGCTCCAAGGAGAACGAGCTGATTTTACTTTAGCAGAGGATGCTACCCTAAGGTACCAAGGCCGATTGTGTGTACCAAATGATGCAGAATTAAAGGAACAATTACTATTAGAGGCTCATCAGGCTAGATATACAGTGCACTCTAGAAACACCAAGATGTATCATGACGTCAAGAAATGTTTTGGTGAAATGAGATGAAAAGAGAGATAGCAATGTATGTTAGTCATTGTATGACTTGTCAATAGGTCAAGGTTGAGCATCAGAAGCCAAGCGGAGCTATGCAACCACTGCCCATTCTAGAATGGAAGTGGGAGCATATCACCATGGACTTTGTCACCGGATTACCCAAGATTAACAAGAATGATGCCATATGGGTGATTGTGGATCAACTGACCAAGACTACTCATTTCTTAGCCTTTAGGGTAGGATTTTCCCTACACCACTTGATCGAGTTGTACGTAAATGAAGTGGTCAGACTACATGGGATCCCAATGAGCATTATTTCTGATAGAGACACATTTTGTATCAAAGTTCTAGGCAAGTTTGCAACAAGCGTTGGGAATGTAATTACAGTTTAGTATGACTTTCCACCCCCAAACTAATGAGCAGTCAGAGAGGACCATATTGACCTTAGAAGACATGCTCCATGCATGTGTGATAGATTTTGGGGGAGCCTGGGATAGGTACCTGAGCTTGGTAGAGTTTGCTTATAATAATAGCTACCAGGCTAGTATATAGATGGTACCATACAAAGCTTTGTATGGGAGACGGTGTTGAACCCCACTTTGTTGGGATGAGGTTGGAGAGCGACTAACTATTGGGATGTGAGCTAGTGCAGGACACAACAAACAAAGTGTAGCAAATAAAGGAAAGACTATGTACGATACAAAGTAGGTAGAAAAGCTATGTAGATAATAGGAGACGTCCCTTGGAATTTAAAAGAGATTGGTTCTTCTTAAGAGTCTCCTTGATGAAAGGGGTTATGAGGTTTGGAGTGCATGGGAAGCTCGACCTGTGATATGTGGGCCCATACCAGATCTACAAGAGAATAGGGCCTATGGCATATTAGCTAGACTTGTCGTTGGCCTTGGCAGGAGTGCATAACACCTTCCATGTTTCCATGTTGAGGGTGGTGCATTGGAGAACCATCTCATGTATTAGAGATGCCTGATACATCTCAGGGAGTGCCACAGAATTTAAGTTGTGAAGAACATCCAGTGCAAATGGTAGATGCCATAACACAAGTTCTGAGGTGTTGAACGATTCCATACATCAAAGTACAGTGGAGCAACCACAGTGAAAGAGAAGTAACTTGGGAATTAGAGTTGGAAGTCTAACAGAAGTATTCATATCTATTTCCCAACCTAGGTAAATGTTTTTTTTTAAAAATTAAGTTTTGAGGATAAAACTCAAATTTAGGAGGTCAGAATATAATAACCCAAATTATTTATTTTAAGAAATACCATGCACACACATCTGTTTGTAGGGGAGAGAAAGTATAGTAGCCACTTTATGAATGAAATGAATTGACATATGAGAGGAAACGAGGGTAAAGTGAAGGGAGGAAAAGAGGGTTAGAAGAAGGACGAGTGACGGTGCCCTCTTCCTTTACAAAAATGACCAAAGTCGAATCGGAGGAATGTCTATGATGCCATGATCAAGCACCACAGGTAAACCTATTAGATGGGAAATAGTTTAGAGAAAATGGAGTTACCAATTTTAGATTTGTGAATAGGGTGAAGGAAGAAGCCGAGGGGAGCTTGGGGTTGAAGCAAGGAGTGAACTCTTGATCCTCTTAGTAAGTTTTCTTTAAACTTCCCTACCAATGGTAAATGTTCATAGCCAAAGGAAACAAAGGTTAAAGATCATTCTAGAGTAATGGGAGGGGTTGGATTCACGGGTACAGTAACCCATTTTTTTTCTAGCCTTGACATGGCATCTTCCGTCGTGGTAGAAATAGTCCTAGGTTGGTAGACGCACGGGCTTCGAGAGTGGGGTCAATGGTGGTAGCACCAGTGGCAATGTGATCGTTGGGAGAGGGGGCATGACATCAACCTGTAGGCTATGGTTGATGGTCGGCTATTGGTAGTAGTCGTGAATGGTTAATCAAGAGAAAAAAGGAAAGTCATTTTACATGATTTATGGCCTATGTAATGAATTATCAAGGCATGTAATGTAGCTAGTACTTGTACTTAACTTGGTAGGTACACCTCCAAACTACGTCAACTCCAGTGATCCACAGGTGTAGGTGTTGAAGCAATTTCTGGTGGGTGAACTTGGTATGACTTTGCATGCGGCAAATGTCTAAAAATACTTTTTGAGAGCCATTAACTAGACTATTTTTTTTAAATTTTCTGCTTCATGTGTATAGTTAACTTAGCTAAACCATGTTTGTGACTTCCTTGTATGCAAAAACAATTGAATGGATGCATGCTAGTTTTTCTTGTAATGATATGATGATATTTCTCTTTTGGACCAAACTGAACATCCATATATGAAATAGAGTGCTGAACTAAATTATTCGAAGGAGGAAAATTTAGATTAAATCAGACTTCGATAGATGTGGATTTTTGGGTCATGACAAATTTTTGGTATCAAAGTTAGGTTCAGTTTGATGAGAAAAGGGAAAACAATATACATGTGTTCGTATATACATATATATATGTATGTATATATATATATATACACATATATATATATATATGTATACAGGGGAAATGATGGAATTCGGTAATAATGCAAGAACATGGACAAATAACCTAAGGGTTCGTCAAGCATAGGCCCGAACAATACCCTTTCTAAGGAAGTGATTCCTGATTTAGAATAGATTGTGGAAAATGTGGTTCAAAGTTTGAGCAGAAGTCCTCCCCAACCTCTCAAGGGGGCTTTAGCCAAGTTAATAGAATTTCTACAGTTGTCCCCACCTGCTTTTGCAAGAGAGACTAGGGATCCACTTGAAGCTTATAGGTGGATTTAAGAGATGAAAATGTTGTTTCGGTTGGAGTGCACGGAGGAACAGAAAGTGGACTATGCAGCTCACGTACTAAAAGGTGAGGCAGGAGAGTGGTGGGATGCTGAACTTAGACTTAAAGAACTCACAACTGGACAAGTTGTTTGGCAAGATTTCAAGAACACTTTCTTTGGGAAGTACTTTCCCATTAGTGTGAAGACCCAAAAAGAAGTGAACTTTCAAAAATTAGAGCAAGGGTCAAGGACCGTGATTGAATATGAAAAGATGTTTACATGCATATTGGTCTTCACGCCCCACTTGGTGGTAGATGACTAGAGTTGGATAATTAGATTTAGAGAGGGGTTGGATCCCTAGATATGCTATGCAGTGGATATTGCAAGGCGTACTACCTATGGTGAGGCAGTGAAGGTGGCACTCGCCATGGAGCGTAACTTAGGGGCCATGAGAGATCGATAGAGACAAAACCCATTGCTGCCATCAGTACAGACACCGATGCAATGGTCGTCGACTGGGAAACAAACAAGGACGACTAGTTAGCAAGGGAAATGATCTTCAGGGAACTATGGCTAGAAAAATTGGTAAAAAGGGAAACAGGGAACAGACCCAACCTCCACCCAGTGTAGTCAGTGTGAAAAGTTACACTCAGGATGATGTTGTTTAGTTGATGGGACATGTTTTGCTTGTGGACAAGCAGGACATAAGAAGGCTGTGTGCCCCTATTGTCAGAATAAAACCTAGCAACAGTACACCCAATCTGGTTTAGTGTAGTCTCTAATGTAACCACAATATCAATAGTCCTACTCTTATCAGGGACAACCAACTAGATAGGATGGATCTTAGTACTCTCACCAAGGGGAGACTAGAGGTTAGAGCCACACACAGGACTGGAAAGCGAAGGTAGTGGTACCTCAAGCCTAGGGACGAGTTTATGCCATTAACAAATAAGATGCTGAAAAGAATGAAGTGGTGATAGGTATATTACAAATCTTTTCTTTTATAGCTTATGCACACCTAGGGGCAACTCATTCCTTTGTCTCTAATAAGTTTGCAGAACAGCATGAGTTGCCACATGTGGGGTTGGAATACATACTGGAGGTGGGTACTCCAGGTGGTCATTTATGGGTTGACCAGATAAGCCTAGATTGTCCCATCAGGATTGAGGGGTGATTTATGAACGTGAATTTGCACCTATTGGAAATTAAGGGTTATGATATAATCCTAGGAATAGACTGGTTGGCTGCATATTATGCAAATGTGGATTGTTGACTAAAAAGTGTCTACTTCTAGATACTAGGACAAACAAAGTTTTATTTTGGAGAGGCAGGTAAACAACTTTTTGAAATTCTCTCTTCCTTACATGACATGAAAATTTCTCATAAGGGTGCACAAGGGTACCTAGCCATTATTTAGGATACTCCATGGGGGATTTCTCCACTAGGAGATTTCCTAGTAGTACAAGAATTCCCAGATGTGTTTCTAGAAGATTTACTTGGGATTCCCATAAATAGGGAAGTAGAGTTTACAATTGAATTAACACTAGGCACCTAGTTGGTGACCAGGACACCGTACCGGATGCCTCTGGCTAAGTTAAAAGAGTTAAAGGTTCAATTACAGGATTTGATGCATATGAAATTTATCAAACCTAGCACATCTCCATGAGAAGTGTTAGTCCTTTTTGTTAAGAAAAAGGTTGGAAGTATGTTGCTCTGTATAGACTACAGAGAATTAAATAAGGTTACTATGAAGAACAAGTATCCTTTGCCCAAGATGGACAACTTATTTCACCAGTTGCAAGGAGCTATCTTGTTCTCGAAGATAGACCTACGATCATGTTATCACCAGATGAAGGTTAGAGGGGAGGATGCACTAAAGACGACATTTTGAACGTGGTATGCACATTACGAGTTTCTAGTCTTACCCTTTGGGTTGACAAATGCCCCGACAACATTCATGGATCTGATGAACAGAATATTCCAACCCTATCTAGACCAATTTGTGGTGGTCTTTATTGATGATATTCATGTACACTCCACGGCATGAGAAGCTCATGCACACCACCTAAGAATTGTGCTGCAATTACTTAGGGAACATAAGTTATATGCAAAATATTGGAAATGTAAATTCTAGTTGAATAGTGTATCCTTCCTAGGACATGTGGTGTTTGGGGAAGGGATTTTAGTGGATCCCACAAAGGTGGAAGCCATCTGCACCTGGGGACGACCACGCTCTATTATAGAGGTATGAAGATTTCTAGGTCTAGTTGGGTACTATAGAAAGTTTGTGGAAGGATTTCCAACTATAGCAAGGCCTTTGTCCAAGTTAACCACAAGGGGGAATTGTTCGTTTGGACTAGGCAATGTGAGACTAGCATCCATACACTCAAGGCTAAGTTGACTTCTGTACCCATACTAGTGTTACCAAAGATGGAAGAAAAGTTTGTTATATGCAGTGATGCATCGAAGAAGGGCCTAGGGTGTGTCCTAATGTAGAAGGGAAAAGTGATAGCTTATGCATCGAGACAATTGAAAGTACATGAAGAAAACTACCTGACCCATGACTTGGAGTTGGCGGTTGTAATCTTTTCTCTAAAGATATGGCAGCATTACCTAATAGGCGTACGGTGAGAGATTTATATGGACCACAAAAACTTAAAGTATCTACTTACACAAAAAGAACTGAATGTGAGGCAACGAAGATGGTTGGAGTTGATATAGGACTATGACTTGACCATAGATTATCACCTAGGAAGAAAAGTTTGTTATATGCAGTGATGCATCGAAGAAGGGCCTAGGGTGTGTCCTAATGTAGAAGGGAAAAGTGATAGCTTATGCATCGAGACAATTGAAAGTACATGAAGAAAACTACCTGACCCATGAATTGGAGTTGGCGGTTGTAATCTTTTCTCTAAAGATATGGCAGCATTACCTAATAGGCGTACGGTGAGAGATTTATATGGACCACAAAAACTTAAAGTATCTACTTACACAAAAAGAACTGAATGTGAGGCAACGAAGATGGTTGGAGTTGATATAGGACTATGACTTGACCATAGATTATCACCTAGGAAGAAAAGTTTGTTATATGCAGTGATGCATCGAAGAAGGGCCTAGGGTGTGTCCTAATGTAGAAGGGAAAAGT